>JBBPJL010000680.1:0-14565 GCA_038088675.1 Xanthoconium separans | reverse complement strand
AGCCAAGACCTGGACGTCTTGGCCACTCAAGGCAAATAAACACTCAGTGTAGAGTTCCTAGGAAGGGTACCGTTGTGCTCGGACGTTGTGTCTTTCTGCAGTAGTCTCTCACTGACATTCAGTCTGGCCATATCTTACAAATCCAACTCTTGTCTGTCTGTCCTCCCCAGCTCGACGACCGCGAGGAGTCGGTTTCTTTGATAACCATAACTCCAGCCCACAACGATATATGAACATGCGTACGTTGTTCTTTGCAACTCCTTCCCCATCTCCAAGGAGATGATATGTAGCACAAGGTACAAAATGAATTCATATGTCTGTGTACGTTTGTACCGGAATTAATGGTGTACGAAATCGAGAGGATGCGGTTGTTTCCTTTCTGCGATACGAATGCAAAAGTTGGTGATCCTGAGGCGAGAGGAGGTCGTAGGGATCAATCCGTCTGCAGTGGTCGGGTCGGTCCGGCGCTCCCCACTTTGGCCTGGCGAGCCTCTCCGCGACCATGGTTCAGCCAGCCTCGTCCAGTGCAACGCATTCCAGCAACCGAAATTGAAGTGACGCAGAATATGGTTATGGTTTTAGTTTGTACTCGTCGCGTCGGCGCCTCTTGCGTACGGGGGGGAAGTCAACGTTAGTCAACTTGGACGCGTGGTGACTCGGAGCAAGCTCCGGTACTTATCTAACCACCATCATGGACCTACTGGCTGTAGAAGTGATCGAGCACATTTTTTCATTGCTCAGTCCCTGGGAGGTCGTGCGGCTGAGACAGGTGACTCTTCTGCATCGAGATCTGCATCGATATTCATCCAACTGGGGATTTCCAGGTATCGAAGAAATTCTGCGACATCACTCACAGTCATACACTCTGGAAAGAAATATATGCCAATGTTTGTCTGCCTCTCCCGCCTGGGCCATTTTCTTGGCAATCAACTCGATACCTTGAACGCACCCTCGTTCACTCGGACCTCGTAGCCAAGTCCTGGATGACTAGGCCTCTTAAACTGTCTTCGTTCAATGCCAGTAAATGGAGAGGAGAGGGAATCAACTCATGGACTGTAGTTTTCGGAAGGTGGTGTATATTTCTCGATGGAAACACCATCCGATGTCACGATATCGATTCCAATACCTATCATTTCCTATATGATGGTACCGCTCATCCTACGTTCCTATTTACGGCGCACACAGCCAGTCCAACAGATATGAATGGGTTCTCTGTGTATCTCTCTTTGGCCGGTACCAACGATCAACATGAATTCAGGTGAAACTCTATCCCCGGAATAATCGTTCACTCTGATGACCTGATTCATTGTTTTCCAGAAGATTGCTTGCATTTCGTCTCGACGACAAAGGTTTCTCTGAGCCTGAAATTACGGACATGACTCATATCAGTCGGCCTAGTGCGGAGTGGCTGTCATTCACCTCGCGACCACACATCGTATCCCATGGGTCAACACCTTTCCTAGTTCTCGCGTACTGCAGATCATGCGTAGTGCTTGACCTCCGCACACGCCGCTTTTACAGCCTGCCAGTCCCCACTGGGAATATCCCGCGCAATCTCGAAGTGCGTCGCTTGCTGTCGTTTAGAATAGACATACTGATTCCATCCCGCAGCAGAACGAACCACCAATTCATTCAACTTGGTACCATATGTTCACCACAATCATCCCGACCAAGACACATGTCATCGCTATTCAGACTTATACCAAGGGCGGGTACTCGCATGCGACCATCATTCAGGCATTCGTTGCCCCCGACACAGCAATGCACCGCGGTGCAAACACGGTTGGCGAGCTTCGCCTGACGCACGAAGAAGTCATCCACATCTTCCCCCATTCGTTTGGTCTTCTGCGTAATTCCATGATCGATCCCGTTACTGGCTCGGTCAACATCAAACTTTTCCTGACCAACACCTTCCTCGTCAACCCCATACCTAGCCATTTATCGTGCCTGGACCTTACACTACCTCAACCACGTTCAAGTTCAGACACCGATGTACTCCCAATCTCCATTCATTCTCAGCACCTGTTCGAATCAAGGTGGCACAGCGAACGGACTATAATGTCTGACGACGGATTTGTTTGGGGAATATTTTTAACAGAATCGGGGGCTACTCGTTTCCAAGTCAACAGTGCACGTAAATTCAGCGTTGATGCCACCGGTAATGATTGTACTGTAGCGGTAGGTGATCCTTGTCCCGTGCGTCTGCCCAGCTTGAGCAAAGTTGTATTGGGCGGCACAAGAGGAAGGATCCACTATTCCAGCCAGGATGATGGAAGACAGGTGATTACGGCCGATCTGGCTTAAAATATCCGTATACCTTCCTGCCTTTATATCTTCTGCCCTCCTCATCGCTTACATCTGGCATTTTGGTACATACTTACTATGATGTCATGCCATCATGTCATTTCCATGTCCTCGTCGTCGTCTTCCCACTCTCCGTCATCGCCTTCTTCGTCCACCGGGGACGGGTGGATACCGAGTGCATCCAAAGTGCTGATAAGCTCCTTGACATGCTCAACCAAGGGTATATCTGGATGCCCCTGAGAAGCATGCAGCTGCGAGACCGTGGTGCGTCAACGCCTAAAACGCAGACATGTAAGACCACCCACCGTCTGACAGGTTTCCAAACAATCCCGAGCATCCCGAGCCATATCCTGCCAATTCAACGCTCGTCCGTCCTCGTCCAGTCCGACGGTCGCAGCATCGTCGCCTTCTTTTTTGCGCTCGGCCAACAACCACCAGGTCCAGCCCATGAGGTACCAACCCTCGATGTTGGTATCGTCGGCGGCGAGCACGCCTTCCAGGAGGGATAGCGCGTCTGGGAAAGCGCTGCACTCCAAAAGTAGCTTTGCACGCGTGATGCGTGTCTGGATGGGTAGCGCGTCGAGCAAGAGGAAGGTGTGAGATCGCGTGTCAGGCGCGCTCTCGTCGTCGTCGTCTTGTACTGGAGGTAGTGGGAATGTCCGAAGCGCGAGCAATGCTTCGTCTGGTTTTTCTTGCGAGAGACGGACGCTGGCGAGCGTCTGGAGCGTTTCCAAGTTTTGTGGATCGATTTGGAGTGCGAGGGAGAGGAGAGAATCGCATGTGCCTGATGCGGCTGGGTCGACGCTATGCGTGGTGAGCGATGCAAGGATGAGATGATCGAAACAAGAGGAAAAAAAAAGAGTGCTTGCCATAGATCGTACTCTGGATCCATCCATATTTCTATCATTCCGAGATATGCACGTATGATATTTCCTTTGATCTCGGCGTCGTCGTCGTCGTTATCAGATGTGTTTCTGGTAGTGATGAATTTTCCTTTGAGTTGGGTTTGGAGAAGATCGATAGCGGATTGATAGTGTGCGAGGGCAGCATGCGGGTCGTCATCCGTGAGCTGTGCGAGGTACAGATATGCAGAGGGTGGAGGGGGCGACGGAGCCTCGGGGTGAGGGGGTACGAGGGTCAGGAAGATCTAATCGCAGCGGTTCACTGGATCTTATGGTTGGTGTCAAATGAAACGGTCGACATACTGCCTTTGCACCGTCAACGTTTCCCATTTCCAAGAAGATCACGGCGAGCATCTCCCGGGCAGTGCTCTTTTCTGTGGACGTTGCATCCTGTCTGGCAAGTATGCGTTCGGTGAACTTGCGGGCGAGGGGATAGTCACACTGGACGATGAGGGCCTGGGCTTTTGAGAGCAGCGATGAGATGGGCGGAGATGTTGATGCTGATGCCGCTGTATGGGTTGATTTTCCTTGCCTGGTTCGAGTACGAACCATGGCTGATTTGCTCAAGCGCTGATTGCTTGAACTTCATTATTGGGTAAACAAAGTCGGCCCGGACTCGGAGACCCCCGCCGCCAGTTGTACACTTGAACCAGACTACAACAACTGAAAAGAAAACGAGTGGTGCGTACTACATAGAATGCCGACCAGCACCGTCCTAACGCCACATCTATAGTTGGACTGGCCGTGGCCCACTTTGGATGTTTCAGCCCAAGGTGCATATGGCCTCCCCGAGGGCCATTCAATGCCTCAGGGTTTCAAACGAAGCCACATCAGCTTGGTGTTCGACCTACCTCAACGATAAGATCCTCCACGTTTCTAGGTTGAGACAAATTTTACTAAAGTGAAAAGGGAAAAGGCACTGCCCTTATCTCCTCTATTAAAGGGCAATGAGTCATGGATGACCCACATGTCCTCCGCTACTCCGCTGTTTCTCTGGGACGCTCTTGGCGTCCCGTCAACCAGAATTCCTATTGATAACACCACATTTATATTGTATGTCCTCCCTCCAGTGGCTTGCTACTTTGCATCAGCGGTGTTGGCTGTCACACCCCAGACGCACGCTATCCGTTTTGCGATATGGCCTCTCACTGCGCTGTTATCGTTGCGTGCATTACTTTCCGTGGATCTGTCACAAGGCGAAGCTGGGTACGGAATTGATACAGCCTTCCTAGTAAGTGTCTTCCACCTCCCTAGAGGGCAGACTGACATACGTGGGTTCCCCTTCAGCCCTTCATGTTGTCCAACGTCTTCCGTAGCCTCGGCTGGGCACTGGAGAAAGGACCCGTGCGACGCCTCCGTTCCAAGAATGCCCCTCCTTCCGTCATCATGGATGCCCTCGACCTTGCCTCCACCTTTCGTGGTCAGGACTGGGAATGGTCACGACAAGTGTACATTCCGCATGATACCCGTCCAGCCAATCGCATTGCTTTCTCTTTCTACGTAACCCTTTCCGCAGCCGTCCATGCCCTCGTATGTGGCGTCGTCCACCTTGCGGCCCTTACGATGCTTCCGGAAGGATCCGGTCCCGTTCCTGGAAGCATGACGCTCTTTGACGAATCGCTTCCTCTCTGGCTGCGATACCTCCGAGCGTACATCATTTCCGTTTTCATTGCCACCACGCTCTACGGTGTCATGCAAGTGATGTACGACGTGTTTACCGTAGTCGGCGTTCTCTTCTGTGGACAAGACCCCGCCCAATGGCCCCCCGCATTCGACGCCCCTTGGCGCGCTACATCCCTGAGCGATTTTTGGGGTCGCAGGTGGCACCAGTTTTTGCGCTATATTTTTCTCACCATAGGCGGTCACCCCCTTTCCTTTATTCTAGGACGAATTGGCATCGTCATCGGCGCGTTCCTCGCCTCGGGAGTATGGCACTACATCAATCAGGTCGCGGTCAATGACAAGACGGAACTGTGGCGGATGGTGGTCGGGTTCGGGATGATGGGCCCTGGGATTCTTGCTGAGCGGGCATTTCGGCGGTTCACGGGGAGACGGGTGGGTGGGGTCCTGGGGTGGGTCTGGACGATGGTGTGGCTCCTCACATGGGGTAGTGTGGCATTCGAGGGGTATGCCAGAGCGCCAGGTGACCGCTCGACCATGATCGACTGCGTGCCACCGCTGCGGATATTGGTGGAGCGTTTGGTGATGAGGTTTGACGACTGGCTGCATACCATCTGAGGAACTGGTCTTGGGGGGGACAACAGGCTCTAGCTCTGGATGTCATCAATTGCAAGGAGACTGTAACGCAGTAGATATTGCTGCTAATTTCCCGCATCTACTATGTATACTTATACTAGAAGCCTGCTAGCTACACGATCATGCACAAAGAAAACATTGATGAAGGTGGAAGCAAAACGGAACAAAGAGCGAAATTGGATACAGTGACAGCTTACTAGGCAAGTTCGAGCGTGGTGACCGTGGCCTCGAGTCCTGAAAACCTGCTCACACTCGTGAATCCGTGGAAACGTCCTCGCGCGCCACAGAAAGCAGCTTTCTCCAATGACAAACCCGTGTCCTTAGGATCAGCGCTGGCACTTAGTGTGATGGTACAATCCTCCGCGCTGGCGTCGATGGCGAATTTACAAACATTGGGGGCCGGCGAATACGACAAAATGAGTCCCCGAGCATGCCCATCATCGGAGGCCGTATATCGTATACTGATCCACGAAGACTCTAATAAGCGTTGCGTGCGAATGGAGATGGGATGGACGTTGGTGGTGGAACGCGGATCTGGCAAGACAAGCTCGAGGCATGACATGTGTGTCGAGAAAGCAGTGTGCAGAAGTCTGATGTTGACCGACCCAGTAGCTCGATCGACTATGGAGTTCCGAAGAAGAGAAAAAGATTGGCGACTATCACGATCGAATTCTATTTCGTGTGTCAAGCGAAGGTCGCCGATACCATTTGCATCGCGGGGGGCTACTGGGTCTGGGGTAACAAACGCCTGAATGAGCGCAGGTCGAGCAAGGGTGTATCTCCAAAAAATGATAAGATGTGTCTTTGTCGGAATGATCCCATGCGCATATAAACAAAAAGTTTGGGACGGTAGTGACTCGTTCTGAGAGATGAAATCAGTGCATTACTCTGAATAAGCTCCACTCACATACCGATAGATTGCGGAGGAATTTTGGTATTGGGAGTCTGTATAGACACCGTGTCCGGAGGTCAAGTACCAAGTGTGGATAGGGATGGACAACTAGGAAAGGTGTTGAACCATGAAAATCAGGAACAAGTCGACCGAGGCTTGACGAGCACCATCCACCAGATACCTGCGACCAAAGGTAGGTCCAGTCCGTGATTTCGGGCTCTGAGTGGCCATTATCACTAAGGCGAAATTCGAGCAACCTCCTACAAAATAATCAACGTCAGAAGAATTTTCTCAAAAACATTTTCTCACATAAACGGATGTGGTCTTCCAACTAACAGGAGAAATACCCAATAAGCATTGTCGTGTGATGTGGTGCAAGCCGAGATCCGGAATGGGGGGTGAGCGGTACCATCGTACAAGAGATGGTGAGTATCGGTATCAATGTCGTGACAGTTAATTTTCTGCTCTTCGAGGTATATGCACCAACGACCAAACGCAACTGTGTAGAACACTCCATTCCCTTGATGTCGATGTCTCCATCTGCTCACAGCGCATCGGTGCGCCGTTAGAGGTTGCAACGTCCACGTTCTGGAAACAATCTCCGACTGGACGAGGGTCCGTTCAAGGTAATGGGTCGATTGCGACGGAAATGGTCCAGGAGGGAGACACAAGCGAGCATTGGCATACACCTTCTGCCAGAGGGTAGGATTGTGAGTTATAGCTTGAAATTTCTTTGAAACCTAGTCTGTTGGTGAGCTGATGATAGAGATCACCCGGTAGGAAACTTACCTGTCTCAATCGTACTATTTCGCAGGGACTGACGAAAGAAAGGATGTGTTGAATCGTTTCTACAGGAAGGTCCATCCTACAGAAAGTTACGTAACAAACCTTGAGGGTTTTTCCTTGCAATGTGCAGTCCGTACCCCCCATGACCATGTTTGTCACATTGTGATTTTGACATAAGACCACACCTTCACATTCAGAGATGGTGCGCAGCGCTTAGGGAGAGGAAGATGAGTTGTTCAGTATAAACAGTCAACGGTCACGCGCCACGAACAAGCACAAGTCAAGTGACATAGAACATACACGGAACGGAAAGATGTATAGTTATGTAGCGAAATACACATTTTGAAGTGCTGGCATAGAGACTGGAACAGTGATAGTATGGATGAATGGATATTGGTATCTGAGTCGCGTTAGAAAGCCATTGCAGAAAGATCAAAGTTCGCCAACTTTATTTCTATCACGAAAAGATGGCCGAGTCGAAGACAGAAATTGCCTGGACGTGAGCAGAAGATAGCCTGCAGTAGCTGGTATATATCAAAGCAACAATGAAATACACTTTTATCAGATCGGGAACGCAGAAAGAGAGATACAAGCAAGTGCCCGCACACAATCACCTCCCAGATGCCCTCACACGTGCAGTAGTAGAGTTCTACAACCGTTTCCTTGGTCGTCGAGTCCTTGCAGCGGTGGCTTGCTAGACGAGATCCAGCGTGGAAACCGTGGCCGCGAGCCCTGAAGAGTCGGTTGCACAAGTGAGCCTGTGGAAACGGCCTCGCACACCACAGAATGCAGCTCCCTCCCACGACAGACCCGCGTCCGTAATATCAGCACTGGCGCTCAGCGTCATGGTACATTCCTCCGCGCCGGCATCGATGGTGAATTTACGAATGCCACTGGGAGGATACGATAAAAGAAGTCCCCGAGCATGCCCACTGTCGGAAGCCGTATACCGTATAACGTTCCACGAAGACTCTAACAGCGGTTGCATGCGAATGGAGATGTGATGCACGTTTGTAGGGGAATGCGTGTGCAATACAAGCTCAAGGCATGACATCTGCAAATTGGAGGCGGTATGCAGGAATCTGATGTTTACTGATCCAGTAGCATCCAGTATGGAATTCCGGAGAAGATAAAAGGATAGTTGAGCGTCGCGATCGAATTCTACTTCATGTGTCAGTCGAAGTTTGCCGATACCATCTGCATCGCAGGGGGCTGCTGACTCCGGGGTAACAAACGCCTGAATGAGCACAGGTCCACCGAAGGAATATCCCCAGAAGGCGATAAGATGTGTCTTCGTCGGTATAATCCGAGTAGACGGTTCACGCAGATCTGGATCAAAAGTTTGAGACGGCTGTGACTGAGGTACGACGTTAGTACACAACTTTGAATGAAAACACACACACATACTGCTGGATCGTAGAAGCGCTTGGGCATTGGTAATCTATATAAACTACATGTTCGGAGGTCATATACCAATTGTGGTGCATTGTGATGGACAACTAGGAAAGGCGTTGAACCATGAAAGTCATGATGGAATTGGTCGAGGTTTGCCAACCACCAACCACCAGATACGGATACCTGCGACCGAAGTTGGGTCCAGTCTGTGATTTCGGGCTCTGAGAAGTCATTATCACCGAGGCGAAATCCAAGCAACCTTCTACAGATCACTCAGCATCAAAATTTATCCAACCAGAATTCCTCACATCAATGGGTTGGATAGTCTTCCAACTAACAGGAGAAATACCCATTGTGAACCATCGTGTGCTGTGGTGCAAGGCGAGATCGCGAATGGGGGATGAGCGGTACCATCATACAAGAGACGTCGAGTATCGGAATCGATGTCGAGACAATGAATCTTCATGCTATCGAGGTATATGCACCAACGACCAAAGGCGACTGTATAAAACAAATCAAATCTTGGATTTTTCCATTTGACCTCGGTGTATCGGTGCACCTCTGGAGGTTGGATCGTCCAGGTTCTGGACACAACCTCCGATTGGACGAGGGTCCGTTCGAGATATTGGGTCGATTGCGACGGGAATGGTCCGGGTGGGAGACACAGGCAAACGTTGGCATATACCTTCCGCCAGAGAGTAGGGTTGTGGGTGATAGTTTGAAATTTTTTTGAAACCTAGTCAGTTGGTGAGCAGATGATAGACATCAAGTTGCAGGAAACTTGCTTTTCTCAGTCGTACTATGTCGCAGGGACAGACGAAAGAAAGGATGTGCTGAATCGTTTCTACAGGAAGGTCGTCCATGGTCAAGTTTGCAATCCAAAAATCGTGGGAATGTCTTCATGTGAAATCCTCAAGACCGCGGTACCCTGGCAGCATGGTTTCGTCCACGCTTTTACATATCAAATATCTTTATACTAGAGCGGCGAGAGTGCCCATGCATCGTCATGTACACATGGAAAGGCGTAGTCATGTAGTTAAACGCACGAGTCACGACACCATGTCAGGCAAGATCAAGGGTGACAATCTGACTGCCATCATTCTCGACCTGCATATAACGAATCCGTCCTCTCGTTCCATCAAAAGAGACGATACCCATGTGCCAAGATATGTCAATGGGATCTGGCTCACTGACCGCGAAAGTACATTCTTCACCACTGGCATCAATGGTGAATTTACACGCGCTGTGACAGTGGAGGACCCGGGTCTGTGAAAAGAAGTCTTCGAGGATGCTCGTCGTCGGAAACCGTGTATTCCAACCAGATTGGAAAAGGTGTTGCAAACGAATGGATGTCGGTAGGACGTCATCGGTGGAAACGGGTTTGGGAGAGTCAGGTCGAGGCAAGACATTTGTCTTTGATCATTATTGCAGATGTAAACGAGTCTGATGTTGACCGAGCCAGTAAGAGAATCGATTACTGAACCGCAGAGAAGACCGATCAAATGAAAACAGGTGTTGATGGTTACTTCGTGGTCTAGCAGAGTTCGCCAACCTTATTTCTGTTGGGGGGGGATTTCCAAGTCAGGGACAGCAAATGCCTGAATGTGGGCGACCACACTATTGGATCGTCTACCGATAAACGTCAGAACAACGATGACGCGTGTTCTTGTCACAACGGCGTCAATGTGGGTATTGAGTCAGGATCGAATCAACGGTGAGTGCATTGGCGAAGATGAGCGATGTTTGTACTTTGAATGAAAGCCAGCCACGCACCACGAGATCACCACGCAGCTTGGCTGCCACTGGAAGGCTGTATAAACAGTAGGTGCGGAGGTCAAGTACGATGCATGGTTCGTGCTGAACAGTTATAAAGGAGCTGAGTCGGCGACCCCGACCACGGACTGCCACGAGCGCGACAGCGGCAATCCGAAGCGAGTGCAGTCCGTAATTTCGGGCCATCGTCATTGGCGTGAATAGCCAGAAACTTTTTACGGGACATTAGATTAGTCTTGGAGACGGAAAATTTATTCTGGTCTTCTCACTTTGATTCACGTTGTTGATAATCGACATCGCCCGGAAAGAGATATACCCAATGTCCGTTCATGTCCGTCGCACTAGCAGCATGAACTGCAAGCAAGGAAAGTCGATCAGCGGTGGCACCGTCATACAAGGTCTGATAGGTATCTGTATCCATGTCGTGACATTGAACAGTTTTCTCCTGGATATATATACACCATTGTCCGGAGACAATAGGAGGTCCGAGTGGACGAGTGTGCGTTCGAGGTATGGAGCCACCCCTTCAGCCCGGAGACCCCGCCGCCAGCTGTAAACTTACCAGATTACAGCAAAAAAAATAAAGCATAGGTTATTCCAAAGGAAAATGTGGAAAACCGCACCGTTGAACTGACCGCCAGTTTGATTGTTTCAACCTGTGGTACCAGTGCAGTCCCAATGTCCCATACACTGGTGACTCCCCCGGGGGGCAATGATCAACGCCTCAAACGAGGCCAGTGGTGTTCAACCTAGATCCTCCACGTTTCTGGGTTGAGCCAAGCTTTATTAGAGTAAAAAGGGAAGAAGGCACTGCCCTTATCTCCACTATTAAAGGGTAATGAGTATAATGGATGACCCAATGGCCTCCGCTACGCTGTTTCTCTGGGACGCTCTTGGCGTCCCGTCAACCAGACTTCCTATCGATTCCACCACGCTCATATTGTATGTCCTCCCTCCAGTGGCTTGCTACTTTACGTCAGCGGTGTTGGCTGTCACACCCCAGACGCACGCTACCCAACTTGCGATATGGCCTCTCACTGCGCTGTTATCGTTGCGTGCATTACTTTCTGTGGATCTGTCACAAGGAAAAGCTGAGTACCGATCCTTAAATGTCGCCTTCGTAGTAAGTGTCTGTCGACGCGATCCACCTCTCCCTAGAAGGTAAGCTGACATACGTGGGTTCCCTTTCAGCCCTTCGTGTTGTCCGGCGTTATCCGTAGCCTTGGCTGGGCATTGGAGAAAGGACCAGTCGTGCGACGCCTCCGTCCCAAGAACGCCCCTCCTTCCATCATCATGGATGCCCTCGACCTCGCCTCCACATTTCGGCATGGCTGGGAAATGCACATTCCGCGCGAAACCCGTCCAACCAATCGCATTGCTTTCGCCTTCTCCGCAGCCCTTTCCGCAGCCGTACATGCCCTCATATTTGGCGTCGCCCACTGTGCGGCGTTTGCGATGCTTCCGGAAGGATCCGGTCCCGTTCCTGGAAGCATGACGCTCTTCGACGAATCGCTTCCTCTCTGGCTGCGATACGTCCGAGCGAGCATCATTTGCCTCTTTATTTCTATCACGCCCTACGGTGTCGTGCAGATGATTTACGACGTGTGTACCGTAGTTGGCGTTCTCTTCTGTGGACAAGACCCCGCCCAATGGCCCCCTGCATTCGACGCCCCTTGGCGTGCCACATCCCTGAGCGATTTTTGGGGTCGCAGGTGGCACCAGTTTATGCGCTACGTGTTCCTTACCATAGGCGGTCACCCCCTTTCCTTGGTGCTGGGACGGAGTGGCATCATCATCGGCGCGTTCCTCGCGTCCGGGGTATGGCACTACGTCAATCAGGTTGTCGTTAATGACAAGACTGAACTGTGGCGGATGGTTGTCGGGTTCGGGATGATGGGCCCTGGGATTCTTGCTGAGCGGGCATTTCGGCGGTTCACGGGGAGACGGGTGGGTGGGGTCCTTGGGTGGGTCTGGACGATGGTCTGGCTTCTCATATGGGTTAGTGTGGTATTCGAAGGATACGCCAGAGCGCCGGCTGACCGCTCGACCCTGATCGACTGCGTGCCACCGCTGCGGATGTTGGTGGAGCGTGTGGTGACGAGGTTTGATGATTGGTTGCATACCATTTGACGAGGAATTGGCCTTTGGGGAACGACAGGCTCTGGATGTCGTTAATTGCAAGGAGATTGTAACGCAGTGAATATTGTTGCCAATCTCCCACATCCACATCTACTATGTATACTTACACTAGAAATCTACAGGATCATGTACAAAGAACACATTGACAAAGGTGGAAGCAGAACGGAACAAAGAACAAAAATTGATACAGCGACAGCTTGCTAGGCAAGATTGAGCGTGGTAACTGTGGCCTCGAGTCCTGAAAACCTGCTCACGCTCGTGAACCTGTGGAAACGTCCTCGCGCGCCACAGAAAGCAGCTTTCTCCAATGACAAACCCGTGTCCTTAGGATCAGCACTGGGGCTCAGTGTGATGGTGCAATCCTCCGCGCTGGCGTCGATAGCAAATTTACAAACATTGGGGGTCGGAGAATACGACAAAATAAGTCCCCGAGCATGCCCATCATCGGAGGTCGTGTATCGTACACAGATCCACGAAGACTCTAATAAATGTTGCGTGCGAAAGAAGATAGGATGGGTGGTGGTGGTGGAAAGCGGATCTGGCAAGACAAGCTCGAGGCATGACATGTGTGTCGAGAAAGCAGTGTGCAGAAGTCTGATGTTGACCGACCCAGTAGCTCGATCGACTATGGAGTTCCGAAGAAGCGCAAACGATCGGCGAGTATCATGATCGAATTCTACTTCATGTGTCAAGCGAAGTTCGCCGATACCATTTGTATCGCGGGGGGCTGCTGGGTCTGGGGTAACAAACGCCTGAATGAGTCCAGGTCGATCAAGGGTGTATCTCCAAAAAACGATAAGATGTGTCTTTGTCGGAATGATTCCACGCGCATCTAAACAAAAAGTTTGGGACTGTAGTGACTCATTCTGAAGTATGAAGTTAGTGTATTACCCTGAATAAGCTCCACTCACATACCGATAAATTGCAGAAGAATTTTGGTATTGGGAGTCTGTATAGACACCGTGTCCGGAGGTCAAGTACCAAGTGTGGATAGGGATGGACAACTAGGAAAGGTGTTGAACCATGAAAATCAGGAACAAGTCGGCCGAGGCTTGCCGACCGCCATCCACCAGGTACCTGCGACCAAAGATGGGCCCAGTCCATGATTTCGGGCTCTGAGTGGTCATTATCACTAAGGCGAAATCCAAGCAACCTCCTACCAAATAATCAACGTCAGATTGAAAAATAATCTCAAAAACGCTTTCTCACATAAGCGGATGGGATGGTCTTCCAACTAACAGGAGATACACCCAATAAGTATTGTCGTGTGTTGTTATGCACGCGGAGATCCGGAATGGGGGGTGAGCGGTACCATCGTACAAGAGACGGTGAGTATCGGTATCAATGTCGTGACAGTTAATTTTCTGTTCTTCGAGGTATATGCACCAACGACCAAACGCAACTGTGTACAACACTCCATTCCCTTGATGTCGATGTCTCCATCTGCTCACAGCGCATCGGTGCGCCGTTAGAGGTTGCAACGTCCACGTTCTGGAAACAATCTCCGACTGGACGAGGGTCCGTTCGAGGCATTGGGTTGACTGCGACGGAAATGGTCCAGGAGGGAGACACAAACGAGCATTGACATACACCTTTCGCCAAAGGATTGGGTCGTGAGTCAAACCTTGAAAATTCTTTGAAACCTAGTTATCTGGGTGAGTCCAGACGATAGAAACCAACGGTCAGGGAACTTACCTGTCTCAGTCGTACTATTTCGCAGGGACTGAGGAAAGAAATAACGTGTTGAACCAATTCCACAGGAAGGTCCATGGTGCCGGTGATCATCGGCCAGCTTCGGGATTAGAAAAATTTACGTAACAAACCTTTCCACCTGCAACTTGAAACAGACGGAAGTCACGAACGAGGATCGTCAAGCGGTCCACGTATAGTTATGTAGCTAAATGCACAGCCAGCGTAAAGCACATCCTTTACCGCTGACATCAACTTGAAGACAGGGACAGGTGTCGCGAACGAATGGAAATCAGACATCCGAGTCAGTGTTAGAAACGGGAGGGTCAAGTCAGGCCACGACTTTTGGATTTGTTCATTATCGCAGATAGAGGCAACATGGTGGATCTACCAGACGAATGGACAACGATGTCGATGGTTACTTCGTGC
>JBBPJL010000679.1:0-14576 GCA_038088675.1 Xanthoconium separans | reverse complement strand
CATCTTCCTTCTCCTACTTACTGACCCATGTAGTACTTATCCTACCATTAGGTACAGCCCTCAGTCTCGTTCCACTACGACTGGAGTACTTATCCTACCATTAGACTTCTGCCGAATATCAGTCATTGACAGTGGCATACATGGTAGGGATGTAAAGAGTGGGTTGGATTGGTCTGCCACCAGTTAGTGCATCTTATAGCCTTTCCAGTATTGCTTCTGTGGGTCTTATGTCTTATTACTCTATCATTCCCAGTAGTCCTGAATAAGTTCTGTGGAATGCCACAGATTCCACATGGATTTCCATGTGTTTTCCACAGAGGAGTAGCTCTTCCATTTGACCAGATACAATCATCAGGCAGGCAACCCTTGGTGTGCCAAGGTGGTGACACTTCTCAGAACATTTCTATATGGGGAATTCACTTTGATGGATGTTTTGGATGGTTTTTCTGTTTTCTACTTTCCATTCTTCTTCTCCTTCTACTATGTCTGATGGTTCTGGGAAGAAGTCTGCTCCATGTTCCATCATTTTCTTATAAGGGGAAAGAAGCAAAGCATGGAAAAAAAAATATGACTGTGGGTTGGTAGAGGTCATAGGGGGTAATGAAAGCAGCTTTTCATTTGTCCACTGGGTTGATTTGTATGTTGTTGTATCCCTATCAGAGATCATTTGTCCATGAGGTCAGAAAATCCCAGCACCAAATTGAGCACTATGGTCATCTTGAGATGGCATCCGTTCTTTTCCTAGAGAACATATGCTGAGTCTCTGAATTCAATACCAGTCTATGAAGGCAATCAGATTCTGATTACTTTGTGGAAAACTAAATGGGGGACAGACACTGAGCCCAGGTTCTTGAAATCTCGGATATACTCCATGGTGAATTGATACATGTCACATAGTGTCTTTCCATCCTTTATTTCCTGCATGACCTCAGGCTATAGGGAGATCAAGATATTGTAGATATATTCTTGTTCCTATGGTAGAGTTAAGCAATGCTACAGTTGGAGCAATGGGACACACTGACCTCTGAAAGGTCAACAATGATACTCCACCTGAAGTTTTCACAATAACCTTTATATGAGGAACATGCCACTATGAGCAATGGGGTCTGTCGAAGATTTGACAGTCAAGCAAAGTTCATGGATAATAGGAATGTAACAGAACTCTGTTGACCCCTGATTGACCTGAATGTCATATCATGAGCACCACATGTTAACAGAAAATAAAAATAAAAAAAGGACCCATATCACTCAGTAGGGAGGAGCAGGTGATGTACATCACAGGAGTGAGGGTCTGAAGGGCTTTTTGGCCCAAAGCACTGTATAGGTGAGCAAACTGCATGGGTGGGATGGGCACCAAGCAGGTCACAGAATGGGCCAATGAGTGAAGTGCAATAGACAAGCATAGGGTGGACATTGGACCTGCAAGAGGGAGTGGTTGGTGGGTATGAAAACAAGGAGTAGGTGAGGCACTTGATGCAAGGAAGCCAGCTCACTGGCAAGGACAAGATGGCAGATGAGAAAGAGTACCATCAGCACTACCATCTGACTTCCTCAGGTTTGAAGGGCTAAACAAGGATTTTGTCAGAAATATATAGTATGCATTGTTGGCATTGTTCTCACAGTGGAGGGGGTGTTTGAATGGTGTTGGCATCAAGATGTGGCAGTGTTGATGCATTTCAGATTGCACAAATATGATCATACTTTTGCATGAACAGTAATGATACCTCATCAAGTCTGCAACAAAGACGGTGATGATGGGTGCTGGTCATTGCTGGCCTCTCATTGAGTCTGTTGTGTTGAGAGTGACAATGGATGCTGGCCATTGCTGGCTCCTTTTCATTTTCAAAAGGCATCATGCATGACAATGATGGGTGCTGGTCATTGCCAGCCTCTCATCAAGTCTGTTGTGTCAAGAGTGGAAATGGATGTTGGCCATTGCTGGCTCCTTGTTGTTTTCAATGTTTCCAAAAGGCATCATTGATGGTAATGATGGGTGCTGGTCATTGCTGGCCTCTCATCAAGAGTGACAATAGATCCTGGCCATTACTGGCTCCTTGTCATTTTCAAAAGGCAGTTCAGATGGCAATAATACACATGATTGACAATGGATGTAAAGTCTGTCAAAGAAAAATAGTGTAAAAATGTTTGTAATTGTGCAATGTGAGGCATAATAACCCAGCAACATAAGAGGGTAGGTATCACCATCTGCAACTGACATTTAATCCAATAAACCTCCAAATTCCATTCTGGCATTGATATCAAGCAACGTTCACTCTGCCATGGCTTTGCCCAGTCATTCACGGTCATGCTGATGCTGGTGATAAAGCAGCTTGTCCCCCTCTACTCCAGGTAGGCACATCAGCAATTGTGAACCAGACACCCCACCAAAATAGGCAAGCATGATTGGGTAATGAGGCAACATGGCAGCACACTGATCACACCAGAGAAAATGGGGAAATGGTCTTGTGAGGGTGTCCAGCACAATAAAGCATTGGATGGGGGCTTGACATGGACAGTGACTATGAATGCCATGCACAAGGGAACATGGGGGGCACCTGAGAAGGCATGTCTGGTCACCACCATTTGGCCAATGTGATCGTGGTCACCAAGGTATTTTGCAACTTGACGTGCACAGTTGTATCTGCATTCCTAGCAGCACTGGTAACATTGGCCAACAACTTAGAGACCTTGGCTTTTTGAAAACACAGGTGTGCTCTGGCACAAACCTATTATTTGGACATTGAATTAGAGGCAAGTCTCAGCTTGTTAGGTTAATATCTCACTTTTTGAACATCCTTCTAGCTGTGTCCTCAATGCTATCTGCTCCTTTATGGGACCCAAATGTCTGGTAGCTGACTTGGATGACTAAGACATTTGTTGTTGATCTGATTTGATCTCTGCAGTGTGGAGTTCCCATTGTTATGGATTTATGGTTCACCAGCAGTACCACCAGACCAGACCACTTCATTTTCTTCAACACTTTCTCAACAAACAGAGACACCACCACCTCAAGGCCTTGGCAGAAGCCTTACCCTTCATATCAGTACTCAGGGAGTACTATCAATAGCATCATCCACCCCTATGGACATGACAATTAGTTTGATTATCAGGCCTTGCATGGTACAAAACTCAACTCTGGGGCTTGTACGTCTTTCAAATTGCAATGGATAGTATGTTTGTCAACCTTCTTTGTTGATGCTGTTTCTACACTCGTGTTTATAATCATTATGATGAAAAGACTATAAGCTTTGAGCCAGCATCCAAGCTGATTTTTGAGCTTGCCCAAATGAGTGTTGGTGACTATCATAAGAAATCCTAATAGGTGAGTGGATGCAGGCAGACAACTGGATGAATGAGACAAACCTCATCCAAGTTTGCTTCTGTGTTCACATTGGTATCAATGACAGTAGAGGTGGTGAGGTGTGACCAAGGTGAGAAAGGGTACTAATTGAGTGGTACAAACAAATAAGCTAATCATGATAGCTGTAGATGTGGTGCATTATTAGAACATAGGCTTCACGGTACATAGAACATTGATAACTAACTAACTCTGTTCAAGGAAAATCCATATTGAGGTGAACACAGTTGTGAATGAAAGCCAGTAGTTCATGTTTGCATGTCCAGTGACTGGCAAATGGGGTAATTGAGGGAGCAAGGCTGGAAGGGGGCCTAGGGTGGGACTCACAAGATTCAGTGCATTGTTTGGCATTAGGTTTGGTAGGCAATGTACTTTATCTCTCTCTTCACTTGAATGGTTGCAACTAACTTTGCTACAGCACATGCTCACAGTAAGCATAACACAAACCAGGTCATTTGTGGAGGGATTCAACAACATGAATGCTTGCAGTGAGGGGCATCTGCAATCAATTCGTCAGGCATTTAGGATTATCCTATATAGAATCTGGAACATCATCAAGAGCAGCATATGGTAATCTGGATGCTTGCCAGCAAGTTGCATACAATCAAGAATTGAGA
The DNA here is from genome assembly GCA_038088675.1 of Xanthoconium separans. Lineage (NCBI taxonomy): Eukaryota > Fungi > Basidiomycota > Agaricomycetes > Boletales > Boletaceae > Xanthoconium > Xanthoconium separans. Next base: position 10,601 of record JBBPJL010000679.1, on the reverse strand, counting down.
AAAAAAACTGAGGCTCCCAATTTGATGAGTCAAGCCCCAGTGGACATGAAGGAGTGTCCAGATGAGGTTCATACATATATAGGTGGAATAGACCAAAGCCAAGTTGTAGGAATTGAATACATATGTGTAAACAGGTTGACATTCTTCATTCACAAGGCCTTTACACTTTGGATATGTGCATTTGTTGACTGATCATTGATGCTTGGAAGCACCAGGTCAAATAGTTGCTGCACTGCCATCTTGAGCTGGTTGATGTACACATCATTGATCACTACAATGTTTCCAGATATCAAGCTTTCATCAATTGTTGATGTGCAAAGAGGGAATTGTTTTGTACAATGTCCATCAGGCCTTTTATGACATTCCAGATGTGTGAAATGTGGGTTATCAGAGTGCTTGAATCCATCAAAGGCCTCAGAGAATTGAAGTAAGATGTCAATGATGTGGACTTGGATTTGGCTATTGAAAGCCTTCCTCTGCTCAACAGTTGGCCAAATATCCACATTAAAAGTGAGATCACTTGTGTATTGTGCCTGCATTAGCATTGAAGTTAGATGCAGGTTGGACAGATCTATGTCCAGCTGATATACAATGGTAAATGTTTCTGATTGAACATTGGCAGGTGTGAAATCTTGTTGCTCAACAAATATTGAGGTCTTGATGTTGATGTTGTCCCAGCAAAGAACATGTGGACCACAGGCAATGTGGGCAGCACACTCAATACTTTCATTGAGAGTTGATGAAACAACATCATAAGTGAAGAAAATGATAGACTGAGCCCACATTTATGTAACACATCAAGAGTTTGACAGGATACCCCAACGTACAGTGTATTTTTGGGATCTGTCATATCCCAGAGAACCTCTAAGTCCAACCCTGAACCCTGAGCCTCAAAACCCCATTATCCCATACCTAACTCTGTCTCCACACTGTCGGACTTTCATTACTCTGCTTGGAGTTTTACCTTCAGTATAATCTTCTCTCCTCTTCTTTTGTACTAGTACATACTGTATTCTCATAACCAACCTGTGTCCTGCCTATTGTTGCACTACCCTGACAAAGTTCAACCCCAAGCACAGCTCTGGCCTTTCAATAACCATACATTCTTAACCTCGCATACTTACTAAGATTGTTTGTCATAACCCTGAACATACACTATTCAGTTCTCCAAGTATTTAGACCTCTGTACTCTGTACCTTCAGCCTTCAGTTTGAATATCAACTTAGTTCCCTCCTCAACTCCACTTGAGTCTTCAACTCTCCTCTGACCTCACTACTCCACTTCATTGCTTGCAACATGAAGTCCCTTCTCTCAATTCTCCATCCCCAAACTCCAATCCCCAAACTCCACAACCCCGAACCTACTCAGGACTTGTTATGCTTACTGTAAGCTCATGCCCTAGTGAAGTTAGTCACAACTGTTCGCGATAGAAGAGTGAAGTGAGCAGTGATACAACCTAATGTACTGCAAGCCAGCCAGCCCAGTGAAGTTCCATCTGGGGATATGGAAGGTTGAGCACTGGAGTGTGCCAGACTGAAGTGGAGTCTTGAGGGTACGTACAAGCACAAGCTAATGCCTTGAAGAGCTGAAAGATGAAGGGGCATGAAATGATAGCAATGTTGAGAGTGGACGAGACGGGTGATTGGCTGGACAACCAATGGTGAGGTGAGGTCAATGAGGAGAGGTATGATCCCAGCTCTCCTGACATGTTGCAATACGTCTGATTTATACTCCTGAAGTGTGGAGTTGGCTATTGCAAATTCTGGTCCTCCATTCTGTTGGAGGGACTGTTGGTGGAACATGACTGATGCTCCCAGCAGGTGTAGAGTGGTGTACATGGGAAAGGGTACGTTGCCTTCCTGTTCACCTTCTGAGTGAAGGGAACTAGTGACTTCTGGGTCAGTGAGGAGGAGAGCAACGATGAGGTGTCGCACACTGGGGATGAGGTAGTACAGCTTGAGAGGTTCTTCCAAAGAGAAGATGTTGGGGAGGGCTTCCATGATGGTGGTGGAAGGAAGTAGTCAAGAGTGGCAAGCTACTTATTGTATACAGCCTTGTAGTCTTTTGTTGGTAAGCTGTTCTGCAAAGGAAATGCCCTTGATCCTAAGGCATTCCATCTCCTGATAGAGTCCGATGACCCGTGGTGAAGTCCAGTTGGATCTGATTCTGCCCGTGTGGGAATTTGAGGGTCTCCTGATTGATGTAAGGGATTCCACATCCCTTCCACAATAAGAGTGGTTCCAATAATGGCCTTATTCCACAGATGCCATTAGGAAAGATAACTGTTCCTTTCTGAGAGTGTTCTGAGGGTGTCCTAAAAACATAGAGCCTTTCTTCCATGCTGATGGATTGCTAGTCCATCGTCCTAGGTGTTGGGGGTCTGTAAAACCAGGTGTGACTCCAAGCATGCTAATAGGTCATCAATCTGTCATCCTAGCTGAGACACCTTAACCCTGCTAGAGGTGCGTTACTTCTCCATCATAGGGTCATGCAGTTTAGTGACATGCTGGTTGTGCTTGCACTTTAATGACTTGCCAGTTGTCCTCACAGTTTAACAACTTGCTGGTCATGGTGGGAGTCCAGTAATCTATGCAAATGCATGAATGTGGCATGCATAGTGGCAACAGTTGCAGATGCAGATGCAGTCAGAGACTGTGTAGGTCCAACAGTCGCAAGGGGAACATTTGGTGATGGGAGGTGGTGAAGGTGGTTGTGGAGGCTCAGGGATCCACATTAGGGTGTTGTCATTGACTTGTTCAAAGGCCTCCCAGAACTGTTTGTTCCAGGTGTTGGAGAATGGGGACATCTTATCCTGTCTGAGGTTCCATACATGAGCTGCGGTGATGAGCATTGGTATGCCAAATGAGTGGGCATAGTCAAGGTAGAAGCAAACTTCATTAGCATTGGAGGCAATGAGGAGGATTCTGGGTACTGCACAGTTGGCTAGAGATTCTATCATTGAAAATCTTTCCTTATATGCCAGTCTGGAGTTCCATTGGGCTTCCAAGAGTGCTCCCTGACCCTTGATCGGATGGTTCAGGGGTTTCCATGGGTGAATTAGAGGAAATGTACCCCCCAGTTGAGATTAAGGCTCCCTAGCCTTAAATACTATCATTGGTGCTTTTAAGGATTTCCCAGGTCCATCGGGTCGGGGCGGGGTCAGGTTAAGAGGAACGGGAGTGGTGGAGAGACATCTGCGTCAGTCTTGGGAGGAGAGGCACAATTCACATCAGCCATGGGCAGGAGAGGTGCAATCTGCATCAGCCAAGAACAGGAGAGGTGTGATATTCCCACATCTGTCATCCTGCCTTTCCAGGATAAGTCCTAAGTTTATCATCATTCACTTACGCTGGACGTTCTGAGTTCCCAGATATGGAATCAGAGGGCAATGGCTAAGTTTAATGTCCTTCCATGCTTGGACATACTTCCTATAAGGCTGAGAGGTGGCCAGTCCTTATTGTGTTGCAAGGATGAGGGTGAATGTATGAAGGGTGTACCATCACAGTGATGGCCGTTTGGTGACGTAGTGTTGGGTACTGGTTAATGTGAGCCTTGGGAAATCCTTGTGCACCTTGGCTTCAACCATCCAGTTTAGACTTGTGGTGGAGGGGCACTATGCACCTTGGTCTAGGCACTCCAGTTTATCCTCATGGCAGAGTGGCAACTTTCCAGTTGTCAGAAGGGGTATGGTGGGTCTTCTGAAGTGTTCTGGGTGTGGTGGTCCGGATGGGGCAATGGCTAAGTTTTCCACCATTCCATGTGTGGGTGGTCTCCAGTTCTTTTGTTGGAAAGATCCAGAGGGTGCATCAGCTAAGTTTAATGTCATCCCAAGCATGGATGTACAGTACTGGTTCTGCGGGTAGGGGTTCCAGGTGGAACAAAGGGCTTCCAGCATAGGCTAAGTTTTACGTCACTCCTAGCATGGATGCCTGTGAAGAAAAACTCCTAGTCTTCTTCACCCAATGCAGTTTAATGTCATGCTGGACACCTGCTAGTTTGCCCTCATTGTGGAGGCTCACTAGTTTAACATTGTTTCGGACAAGCACTAGTTTAGCATCTTTGCAGACAAACCCTGCTCTCCTATTGATGCCAGTAGTAGAATCATGCTATTCTCCCCCCTGCAGGGTGGAGGGTGGAGGCCTTCCCTAGAAGGATGGTAGAAGGTGGTCATAGGAAAGTGGTGGCGGCTGTGGTGGTGAGAGCCTTTGAGGTACTAGCCTCAGTTCTAAGGGAGATGGGGCTAATCTCCCATCCCAACTCAGTGTTGGTAATGGTGGCTCAAGCTTCCCAAGAACTGGCCATTTCCAACAAGTCCACCGCCCCTCAGCCTTTGCCAAATCCCGTTCCTATTTCCATTCAGCAACTGCCTTATGGTAAGTGTGCTTCTGATTATTATTCCTCTCCCAGCAGGAGGCCTCTGCCTGTTACCATATTGTAGTCCCTTCTGCTTCCTTTGTGCGCTTTTTTCGCTTTTCCTCCAGTGCCTTTTCTGCCTCTGCTGACCTGTTTACATTCTCCACCACACATTGATAGAACTTGTGGCTGGAGAGGTCCAGTACTTTGGCATGCCATCTCCCATTAGCTTCGCTTTCTTCAACTTCTCAGTGTTCTCTTTTTCCTCCTGTGCAGCTACAGTAACTGGCTCTTTACTCAAGCACAGTAGATTAATTGCAGCACCATGGCTGATTGTGTCTGGATAAGGTCAGACCTCATCCCCTCCTCATGAGAATAAGACTGGTGGAGTGCCTCTTGATAGGATTTCTCAATCGGAGTTTCTGCGGCCATGTTTAACAGATCATGGTGGCGTTTTCATGTTGGTGTCACTGGTGCTGGAACAAAATCCAAAAGCTGATTGTTAGAAGTAAGTCGGGTTTCTTGAACAAGAAAGGCAGCTGATGTTGTCATGAGCACGTCATGGGTGTCTTTTGCAGATATCCGAAGTGTGGTGCCTTGTTCTGGACATTCTGGAAAAGTCTTGAAGAGGGTCTCCTTTCCATATCGATGGATTGCTGTGGAAATAACCCAGACTGGACTTGGCTGAGGTAATGGCATATGGGCTTCAACTGAAGTCTCAAAGCTTGGTGCCATCTGATCTTTGGATATTACCTTTGGATTGAATGGTGAAACACTGGTGATGTGAAATGCTGCTTGGATGGTGCTGGCCGTTAATGCCCAACGATGTGCATGAAGGTAAACTGAAATAAAGTTTGTCTTGGTAATCTTCTGCCCTGTTTCTAACTCAAACTTATCCCACTCTTGTGTCCAGTATTGTTTCAGTGGTGCGAAGACAACAACATCAAGACCTTGGTAAACATGTGTTGCATGTGCCGGATAACAGAGTACGTGAATGGAAAGCTCCTGGGCATAATCTAAAAAGTCCTAAGTTGTGGCCATCAACAAGGAGCAGTTGGGCACATCCATTTGCTTTGGTGCATGTTTTCCTATCAAAGTCTTCAATCCACAAGTGACTGATCACTTTATCAGTCCAACCTTTGTCTGAGTGAGCAATACTGTAAAAAGTAAGTCCATTTAATTTAATTTGATTGATTCCTGAATGTACGATGCCTTCATATCATTTCCTTGATGCCAGGAAGTATTGAAGCTCTTTCCCTTATAAATGACAGCCGGTGGTATTTCTTCACCATCTGCACAAATGGTAATCATGATGGTGATGTTTTCTCAGTTTCCATTGTGTTGTTGATGCTGAACTTGTTTTTTTTGCAGCATTGATAACTCGTTGACTCTGCCCTCCACCAGGCTGAAAACCAGTTTCATCGGCTGCCCAGACACAATCCTGCTTGATCGCATATGTTTGAATGGTGTCACCAAGTAAGTTGAACCAGGCACTGTTAGTATGCTCATTAACAGCACACCCACAAGCAGACTCTAGCAGAGAACTCCAAAGTTGCTGAATTCTTGCATGGTGTTGCCAGACAAAGTGATCTGTCCAATTCTTCCCTACTCTGGTTTCTGGGAAGTCCTTTCTTCCTTTTAAGTGTAAGAGTGTATTGACGTGTTGCTTTAGGGATTTATGATCAAGGGAAAAGCCTCGTGCCACACCATCCAGTGCAAAATTGATGACCTGGTCTTCTTCCTCCACAGTAAGCCATGCATTTTGCTCCATATTGTATTGCTGACAACTCCAACCTCCATTGAACCTTTGTTGCACAGTAACATGGCTGACCTTCACATTGCTATAGGTTTTTTTTTCTGCCACTCTTCCTCAACTATCCGGCAAATTTCCTGGTGACTGCGTCTTTCCATCTCTGGTCTTGTATCCTCCTCATAAATAATCCTGATTGCTTCAGCAATGGCTTGCTCTTACTTTTCAGATTGCAGCTGTTTTTTTTTGCTCATTGAGTATGCATGGCCAACCATATTAGATGTGTGGAGTGTATTGTAACATTGTATGATATCAAAAATTGTGATTGATGATACTGTATCCAATGTCATCATAGTTGCGCTAAGATAAGATTATGTACACTGATAAGGCAAGATAAGCAAGGGCCTATTCAGCATGTTGCTGGCACAGTGTCCCTTCCATCAGTGATCAATTACAGTTGACAGGACATCATGAATAGTTGACTGCTCAATTTCTAGGGCCTGGAGTGGTGGCAAAGTGCTTAATAAATTCATGAAAAGGTATATTTTTGACATTTATTATGTAATTACTCATAAGCGAATGCACAGGTGGCACTGCGTACATAGTTCCAGGTTGTTATACATATTACCAATAGTCTATACTACTATAATTGCTCCTTGGGTGTGACATGGATGTATAATTTGTGGTTGTTTCAAGTGATGGTGCTGTTTCACATGATGGTGGATCACTGTAGTCTGTGTGTCCCTTGGGGAGGAGGTACAGCATGGGGAGTTGGCTTGAATCTTCCATGATGGGTGTGGTCTGCTACATGGAAGTAGGACCAGAAGATAAGCTAGTTCTTTTGTTATGCTTACTGCAAGCTTGTGCCCTAGCAAAGTTAGTTGCAACCATTCGCGATAGAAGAGTAAAGTGAGCAGTGATACAACCTAATGTACTGCAAGCCAGCCAGCCCAGCAAAGTTCCGTCTGGGGATACAGGAGGTTGAGCACTGGAGTGTGCAAGACCAAAGGGGAGTCTTGAGGGTACAAGTGCAAGCTAATGCCTTGAAGAGCTGAAAGACGAGGAGGCATGAAATGATAGCGATGTGAAGAGTGGACGAGACTCAAGAGGGATCCTATCACCAGTACACCAGTGAATGAGAATAGGATTGCACGTAAGGGGCAACGAGAAGTTGCAGTAGGAATACAGGCAAGTATTCTGGCATAGAACTAGCTTAGAGCTACAACCAAGCAAGTGTAACTCTATATATACTGTAGCCTGAGGGTGCACAGACCATCAGGGCAAAGGGTGATCCATGAAGGATCAAATAGACTTCCCACAATGGGAAGGAACAAAAGGATCAAAGAGGAGTTCCACTGTCATGAAGATCAGAAGAGGATCAATGGGATCAAAGGATCAAAGAGTGAAACATGCCCTATATGGCTATAGAGTCCATTGGGCATACATGTGATGGGAGATCAAGAATGGGATCCCATCAGGAACTAAGGAAGGATCAAATGGAGATCTGCTGTCTTGAGGTGATGAGGATCAGTGACAGGATCAACAGATGATCAGGAACACATCTAATGCCATATGCAGACAAGAGGTTCCACACAGCTGTACAGTGGCTGTTGTTACACTTTACTGCAAGTTGATGCCCTAGCAAAGTTAGTCGCAACTGTTCATGTGTGGCAAGATGAAGTGAGCAGTAATACAACCTAGTGTACTGTGAGCCAACTGGCCCAGCCGAGTACTGTCCAGGGATACAAGAGTTAAGCACGGACAGGCAAGACCATAGTGGAGTCTTGAGGGTACAAGCACAAGCTAATGCCTTGAAGAGCCGGAAGATCAGAGGGACATGAAACGATAGCGATGTCAAGAGTGGATGAGACTCAAGAGAGGTCCTATCACCAGTCCACCAGTAAGCGAGAATAGGATTGCGAGTATGAGGGCACCAAAGTGCAGTATGAATACAGGCAGGTATTCTGGCATAGAACTAGCTTAGAGCTACAACCAAGCAAGTGTAACTCTATATATACTGTAGACTGATGGTGCACAGACCATCAGGGTCAAGGGTGATCCATGAAGGGTCAAACAGGCTTCCCATAATGGGAAGGAATGAAAGGATCAAAAGGGGTCCCACTGTCATGAAGATTGGAAGAGGATTAACAGGATCAAAGGATCAAAAGATGAAACATGCCCTATATGGCTATAGAGTCCATTGGGCATACATGTGATGGGAGATCAAGAATGGGATCCCATCAGGGACTAAGAAAGGATCAAATGGAGATCTGCTGTCTTGGGACAATGAGGGTCAGCATGAGGATTGTTACGCTTACCGTGACAACTGGAGTTAACACAGTTGTGGAGAGTGAATAAAGCAATAGGTGAACCTGTTTGATAGTCAACAACTTAAGCAGAGCGAAGTTGCCGATGTCACACTCAACCCTAAGATAAGGGTTCTCTTGTGACGACACAAAGTCCTAGTTCTTCACTAAGGGAGAGAAGAGAGCACGAGCGAGAAGAAGGAACTTCAAGCTAGTGGAACTCCAGCTAAACGCGGTATGAATTGCATAGAACTAGATTGTCATTACAGATACAAGACTTGAGTATTTATACAATGAGAAATCTAGCACGGACCATCGGGTCCCATAGGAAAAGTAAGTGTTCCGCTAGTCAGAACAAGACGGATGAAAAGGAATCAGAATAAGAATGGAGTCCCACTGTCTGGAAGAGCGGAACATCAGTGAGCAGGAGGAAACGGATGTCATACTCAGAGAGAATCGCCAAGTGACTTTACATCATTGTATGGGAGTAATCGGAAGACATCGGATGGAAACAGTCCCATCGTGAGGAGAGAAAGAGTTCGAAAGAAAGAAAGGAAAAATAAATGTGCCGTTAAATAAAACCATAACAAGGATCAACAGATGATCAGAGATACATCTAGTGCCATAAGCAGACAAGGAGTTCTGCATGGCTGTACAATGGCTGAGGATCAGCCCAGGCAGTGACAAGTCATACTCCTGCATCTGGCAAGGAGTGGAATAATGAGGGGAAGGCGGAATACTCTGAGGTTGGCTAGGGAGCGGGTGTCTGTCTTCAGGAGGAGTCTTGCTAGACCATCTATGTCTGAGATGTCTAGAGAACAAGGGTTTGGCCATAAGTGAGAGTATGGCGACTCTTGGTGTCCATAGGTGTGGATGACAATGATGGTGGTACTCCCTGAGTACTGGTATTTGTGGTAAGGCTTCTGCCAGAGCCTAGAGATAGCGGTGTCCCTGTCCATCAAGGAAAGGTTGAAGAAAATAAACTGGTCCAGTCTAGTGGTACTGCCGGTGAACCATAAATCTATAACAGGACTCCCAGTAAGGGCATGATGTTCCAACTGAATCATCTTTGCCAAAGGTTCACTATGAAACTCCGGCACTCCAGAGTTTCATTGGAGTTGATTGGTAACCCTGAAAAGACCAGCTTAACAGGATCTCTGCTTGGTGAGTTGGGCTACAATTATATTACAGGCCTTTAAAAAATCAGTTTGTCTGCATAGGAATGATGTCAAGTATGCACAGTAGTACAGTACATCATTTGATCCTGTTTTTTCCCTTCGCACATTTCATCTGTGCAGCAACATCAAGGAGGCATCCAAGTATTGGAGCCCTGTTTTCAATAAGCAGACCAATGATGCCATTGATATCCCATATAAGGAGGCTCTCCAGGGTGGTGTTATTGATTGACCATGCAAGCACAGTCTTGATATCATCCATCTCATCCACCATCCAGTCTGACACAATCTTGATAGGGCTCCATCCACAATAAAAAGGTAACATGTCCATCCTAGTCCTTGTATATGTGATCCAGAAGTTTCATGAGTTTTCCAGATTGATCAGAGAGCAGTTGTTCTCTGTGTTTCTTGAATTCACTATAGTTGGAGTCCAGAACATGAAGGATGAAATCAAGGATTGACATCCAGCCATCCCAAAGAATCCTGAGAACATTTATAACTTGTTTGTCATGTTTACTGAGTACAGGGTTGCATGGCATAGTGTGCTAGTATGAGGTAGAGAGGCCAAGTAGCCGATGCAGCCGATTCACTTATCTAAGCAGCAAGCTTATCCTGTCGGCATATTGATGCCAAGTTCAAAAATAGTGGGTCTCAAAGTTGTGAAATGTAATTAAGCAAACTCAAGTTACAGAACAAAATGAGTCATGTATTTGAGCTCCGATCAAACACTAGTAGCACGTGCAAACGCACAATGCACCTGCACGTGAGTACAACGGTATCACGTGATGCCAGTCAAATTGCACGCACAACACCGCACGCCACGTGAGTGGCAGCGCTCGCGGGCACGTGAGGTACAACGGTATCACATATGCTGGTCATACTTTAGATAGGCCACTGTAAATATAACCCCAGCAACCATCATGTACTTGTCATAGGGCTGTTCTAAATACAACCTGGCCTGATATAAAGGCCAGCTTGACAGCCTGGCAACCCAAACAAAATGCCCCACATCTCTGA
>JBBPJL010000678.1:0-14595 GCA_038088675.1 Xanthoconium separans | reverse complement strand
AATGCCAAGAGTGAGTACTTTCATTCATCCTGCAACCACTTTGCCTGATTCTTTCTTGCTCTCCTACAATCTTCCAATCTCTCCAAAATGACTCAACATTGGGACACTTTTTTGAGCCACTGTATCTGAACATCAGTATATAATCTCATAGATACTCTGCTATACTCCTCAGTCTGAATATCAACTTAATTAGCACCTTCTCTTCTTGTCTGCATCTCTCCCACTCCCACTCCCTCTCTTCCTTTCTCTTTCAAAATACTAGGATATGTGACTGGCAAGGGTGCAACACATAAGTCCTGTGCCAATGTTCTATTCTGCTCTGATGTTTCTGTGCCTTCAGACTTCTGTCTGGACTTGGGCAAAGGATCCAGCTATTGACAATGAGCTGCTTCACATTGGCATGCAAAACACAACATTGGGGTAAGTTTTTTGGTTTTGACCCCAATTGTGCCATAATTAACATCTTTTTAGAGTCAAATTCATTCTCATGAGTTCCCAGAATCTCTATCCAGATTGTGCACACAAGCTGGATGGCAAGGCTTATGACAAGATTCATATCTTGTTTGCAGAGGAGCAAACTGGAGGGCTTGTTCTCCAACAGTTAACATGGCATGCAGAATGGGCAATGCCTCCCCCTCCTCTCTTGGTTGATGTTCTGTGTTTGCTGTTTCACACTTTCAAAGCACTCACCCATCAGCTTTTTGCAATGAGGGGTGCTGTTGACTGCCTGAACAGTTACTGCTTTGCAATGGTTGGATTCACTGCAATAGAGAGGTTTCAGGAATCTCTCCCTGAACTTACAATTCATACATAAATCATGCAAGCTGTCACCCTTCTTTGGGATTAAACTCCTGAACTGTGAGTAGATTCTGATTGATGTCATTGATGTCCTAGTGGCATTTTTTCATGCCAAAGAATGGGAACTTGAAAATTCTTAGGTAGACAAGATTTGTATGTATGCTGGTTCAATGTTCAACATTCTCACATGAGTGGTGATGTCACCACCAAGTTTCCAATATTTAGCATTGTTTTTCCACAACATTTGCATGTGACTATAAGTCATCATGAATAGAAACTGAGTCATCAAAGGATGCTGCAGAATGGGAGGCTCTAGAATAATGATGGAAGTATATATGACAATGTGGCAAGTGAGATAAAATGATAAGTCCAAAGAAAGTATTGAGAGAGAAAAAGAAAAGGAGAAACATAACATTACCCCCATACTAGGGTCAAAGTTACTACAGAGACTAATAGAGATCCTGAGTATGAATGTCGGGAGAGCCAGTGATGGCTTCATTATACATCTTGTCATAGTTGGTATTGTAGTTGTGGGGAGCGAAGTCCTAGTTCTTTGCAAGAGAGGAGAAGGGGAACTTGAGCAAGAAGGGAATGACTTCGAGCACGAGGAACTCCAGTTAATGCAGTAATTATTGCATAGAACTAGATTAGTGTTACAGGGTACAAGGCTCAAGTATTTATATGACAGGAGATCTAGCACGGACCCTTGGGTCCCATAGGAAAGTGAAGTGTTCTGCAAGTTGGAACATTAAGGACAAGAAGAAGTCGGAAAGGAAACGGGGTTCCGCTGTCTGGAAGAGCAGAACAACAGCGAGCAGAACAAAAAGGGAGTCATACTCAGAGGGGACCGCCGAGTGACAATACATTTGTCGTACGGGAGGAATCGGAAGACATCGGATGGGAATGGTCCCATTGTGAGGAGTAAACGAGTCTAATAGAACAAAAGAAAAATAAATGTGCCAACTGGAAAACCATAACATATACCTGCTGGTAGCCTCTATTTCCCCCCACTTCCCAGAATATTTTCAGAAGTTATATGATTTTTCCTGAATGGTACAAGTACATAGTGTATCTATCTACCCCCTTTTCACTGTTATGCAACCTGAAAAGTGCAATATCTTTGCCACATGTCAGCCAATTTATACAATCCAGGGACAGATAGGTAGCTGAGAGGGTCCACTATAATTTCCCACACCACTGCTAAGCCTGGCTTCCATGCAATCACAGTACATGGACCAGTATTTCAAAGAAACAGTTTAAACTGGTCTAGCAACTGCAACTGGACTGCTTACTGGTCCTAGGTGTTACAGATATCTGGTTTACTGGGACACCTACCAGACCAGACCAGTTTATTTTCTTCAATCTTTCCTTGATGGACAGAGACACCACCTTGAAGGCTCTGGCAGACCCTTCCCTAGCATTCTATGTAGGAATGCTCTTCAGACAGTACTCTGGGAGTACTCATCATCTGCATGCATGGACACCACCAGGGTAGCCATGCTCACACCCATGGCCAACCCTCGTATAGCAGAACCCACCCTGAAGACAGACAGCACCTCTTAGAGCCAATCATAGGACGTGTCCCCTTCCTCTCACTACTCCAACTCCTCTCACGTAGGAGTACGACCCTTATGACCCTCGGGCTGTCCAACACAGCCACTGTACAGCCATGCAGAACTCCTTGTCCACTTATGGCACTAGATGCATTCCTAATCATATGCTGCTCTCTTATTGCTGATCCTCACCTTTCTGGACAGTGGATCCTCATATTGATTCTTTTCTTGTTCTTGATGAGATTCCACTTTTGATCTCTCATCACTTGTAGGCCCAATGGACTCTATAGCCATTTAGGGCATGTACTTCTTTTGATCCTTTGATCCCATTGATCCCCTTCCAATCTTCATAACAGCAGAACCCCCTTTTGATCCTATTCTTCCACTCCTGATGTGGGGGCCCATTTGATCCTTTTGGATCAACCTTTACCCTGATGGTCTGTGCACCCTCAGGTGTTATGGATATGTGCCTAAGCACATTTATTTTTCTTCATCTTTCTTAACAGACTTATCTCTCTCCTCACAATGGGAATGACTTCCATCCGATGTGTCCTCCTATCCCCTGACTACAACAATGTATAGCCACTCAGAACACCGAGTATGGCAACCCACTTTCTTCCTTCCATTCTATTCCACTCAATGACTGTTCCACTTTTCCAGACAGCGGAATCTTCTTTGTTCCTTCTTCTTCCATTTCACTAGACAGAACCCGTTATTACCCTTTCATCCTAGCACACCTGATGGTCTGTGCACCCCCCTTCGTTGTATAAGTATCAAGCCCTTGTACTTGTAACACTAAGCTAGTTCTACACAAAATACTATTGTGTTAACTGGTGTAACATACGCTCAAAGTCGCTCCCTTCTTGCTAGTGTTCCCTTCATCCCTTCCACAAAGAACTAGGACTTCATGCCTTTGCAAGAGGACCTCTCTATTCATAAGGGTTGAGCAAGGCACCACCGAGTTCACTCCACTATAGTCATTGGCTATCAAACAAGCATCTGCTATTGTCCTATCCCTCCCTCCACAACTGTGTTTACTCTAGTTGCCATGGTAAGTGGAACATCAGGTTCCAGTATATATAGGGCTACACTTGTACCATTGTATCCCTAAGCTATGTAGTTCTACACCAGAATACCTACTTGTATTCCTACTGCAACTTCATTGCCCTCTACTCGCAATCTATTCTCATTCACTGGTGTACTAGTGATAGGATCCCTCTTGAGTCTTGTCCACTCTTGACACTGCTATTGTTTGATGCCTCTCATCTTCTGGCTCTTCAAGGCATTCGCTTGCACTTGTACCCTCAAGACTCCAGTTCAATCTTGCACATCTCAGTGCTCGACCTTGTCAATCCCTGGACAGCACTATGCTGGGCCAACTGGCTTGCAGTACACTAGGTTGTATCTTCGCTCACTTCATCTCCTCTTCCCAATCAGTTGCAACTAACTTTGCTAGGGCATGAGCTTGCAGTAAGCATAACACTAGGTGGTCCTGTTGGTAGCCCATGTACACCTCAAACCCCAACCTTCACCTCCATCCACACCACCACCACCACCACCAGCAACTATTTTACTCTCCCAATACTAACATATACATCAAATGGTAAGTTGTTATCTTACTATTTATTTGGACCATTAATTAATCACCCCTCTTTGTTTAATTGTTATCAGTAGACTTTGTCAACCCTTCATAATGTGAGTAATTTTTGTCATAGTGAGATACCACCTCATCATAGAGGTTGTGACTGACAAATAATGACATTCCCAACCATTCCATGTTCCAGACTTGGAAGCACTATAACTTCTATAGTGTTCTTCCAGGGTCATCATGGCAATATTGTAAGTAACATAATACAAGTACACCTCCACCCACAGCATATATATACCTACACTTCACTTACAAGCACCCCAGTCATTTATGCCCATTATAGGCAGTGGCTGAGGTGAGTTACCTTTACTTAGTGTTCAATCCCCAACTATTATACCATAGTATCTGGCAACTCCTGCCATCCCTCAGTTTGTTTCAGTGACCAGGCCTTCAAGAAGACTCATCAAGAATGACTGGCAGCAACTGCAAGCACTGCTGAACAGCTCATGACACCCTCTGAGTCTCACATTCCTATATTGCTAATGGATCAAACTCCACAACTTGAAGGCCTCTTTAACAATCCACCCAAAAATTTAGTGCACATGCAGATTGATGACTGGAAATTGTTTATTGCCACACCAACACTATCTGCTGCCTTTATTATCCAATATGTTGCTATTGTCTGACCCTTTATCAATGGTGTACCAGCAAGTCAAGAAATGTTGCACATTGGTGTGCAAAACATCTGCACAAAGTGGGTATTCTCAGGTTTCCACCCAGACAGTTTTTCTTAAACCATTTCTAACACATCCTTCATTAGCAAACTAACCCTTTCCCTTAGCCAAGACTCCAGGATTTAGGCAAGCCCCAGTCAAGCCCTGTTATGCTTACTGTAAGCACATGCCCTGGCGAAGTCAGTCGCAACCATATGAGTATGAGAGATAAAGTGAGCAGTAATACAACCTAGTATACTGCGAGCCAACTGGCCCAGCAAAGTACCATCCTGTCCTTATAAGGGATGACCATGGGGTCTTAAGGGTACAAGCACAAGCTAATGCCTTGAAGAGCCAGAAGACAATGTCGAGAGTGGATGAGACTCAGGAGGGATCCTATCACCAGTACACCAGTGAGTGAGAATAG
The DNA here is from genome assembly GCA_038088675.1 of Xanthoconium separans. Lineage (NCBI taxonomy): Eukaryota > Fungi > Basidiomycota > Agaricomycetes > Boletales > Boletaceae > Xanthoconium > Xanthoconium separans. The sequence continues at coordinate 9,516 of JBBPJL010000678.1, read as the reverse complement.
GATTGCGAGTAGAGGGCAACGAAGTTGCAGTAGGAATACAAGCAGGTATTTTGGCATAGAACTAGCTTAGGGTACAATGGTACAAGTGTAGCCCTATATATACTGGAACCTGAGGGTGCACAGACCATCAGGGCAAAGGGTGATCCTTAGAAGGATCAAATGGATTTCCACATCAAGAATGGAAGAATAGGATCATAGGGGATCCCACTGTTATGAAGATCAGAAGAGGATCAACAGAATCAAAGGATCAAAATGTGAAACATGCCCTATATGACTATAGAGTCCATTTGGCCCACAAGTGATGAGAGATCAAGAATGGGATCTCATCAGGAACAAAGGAAAGGATCAAATGGGGATCTGCTGTCTCAGGATGATGAGGATCAGTGATAGGATCAACATGTGATCAGGAATGCATCTAGTGCTGTATGCAGACAAGGGGTTCTGCACAGCAGTACAGTGGCTATACAGATAACCTTGGTTGTGATGAGTCATACTCCTACACAGTAGGAGTTGAGATAACAAGGAGAAGAGGACATGCTCCACGGTTGACTAGGAGGGATGTTGTCTATCTTCAGGGAGAATCTTGCTAGACCATCTATGACTGAGATGTCTAAGGATCAAGGGTTGGCCATGAGCAAGAGCATGGCTACTCTGGTGGTGTCTGTGTGTGGACGATGAGTACTCCCAGAGTACTGTCTGATGAGCATTCCTAGAACTCCAGAGAAGGGTCTGCCAGAGCCTTCAAGGTGTTGTCTCTGTCCATCAAGGAAAGGTTGAAGAAAATAAACTGGTCCGGTCTGGTAGGTGTCCCAGTAAACCAGATATCTGTAACAAGCTCAGGGTGTCATGGCCTGCAACAAGGTAGGACAGGTTGGATGGACTCAAGTAATTGCATAGAGTACACATGTACATGCCAGTGTATTTTCCACAACTACATATTGGACAAGACCCACTAGTCTAAATATAACATCAAAGGTGGATAATTTGGGTGCCACTAAATCTGTCAGTGTAGTTAGTAAATGTTGAAGAAAAAAAATATGCACCTCCAACTTTTGACCTATGACATGGTGAATAAGCTTTACAGATTGTGTGTTCATAAACAGCTGAGTAGCCATTTCATTGAATAGAAAGGTGGACATGGCTGATAAGTTCATCCACAGCATGCAAGTCATTTTCAAAGAAAAGTTGATTGAGCTGTAAGATAATAGTATTGCAGTGAATGATCTTGAAGGCAAGATCTTTCCACATATGAGAGATCACTCTGTCATTCTGTGCAGCCTTCAGTAGCAAGTGGGCCTCCATACTGCTATGTGGGGAAGGAACAACACAATCTCAGAGATACAAGCTGGAGGCAGACATCTTGGAGGGCCATGAGTTAATAATGTAGTGCTTAAGAGTTACTTACCACTGGTATGCCTGATGAATCATAGCAGTCAGCTTAAAATCTCCCTTGGGATGGGATCCACTCCACAACTCAAACTGATCTGATCAAGGTCACTCAAATATTGGAGAAATTGTATGTTGATGAAGCTCCATGCTTGGAGTGAAGTAAAACTGTTCATCTGACACACAATGTGGACAACATTCATGGTGTGATCCTGACCCAATCTTACTTTAATTTGTGGCAAAGGTAAGTGGATGGGATTGGGTGGCTAAGCCAGAGTTGGTCATACTGCTGTTGACCTGCATGAATATAGAATCATGTGGAATCATGGGCAAATCAATTATTCTGCCACAACAAGCAGTCAGAATATTAGTGTGCTGTACCCAAGGGTACCTTAGTATGATAGCTACCTGTCCTCAAAATTTCAGATTTTTTGGCCAAGCCCTTGTTGAGATATTGATTTATCTCTCCAACGCCTGTGCCAAAGTATCACTACATTAGCATACACTAGTCTAATTGTACACTAGCTAACCTACTGCTTATCTCATCAAGTCATGTGACTCATGTCTTACTTAGAGCACTGCCATGTGTGCTGCTCAGGTAATGCATTAGTTAGTCAGCATAGCAACACCCTTTTCAGACACACAGCAACCAGATCTCCCCACACCTATTTAGGAAGGGTGAATCTGCCAGGGACACTTGTTGCCATGACCCTGAATGCATACCCACTGTCACCCATTACCAAGCATTGGCTAGGCATGTTACCAAGCAACAGTGCTAAGCCAAGGATCTGTTAGTTTTGGTGATTTTGCACCTCATTTCTACTCCATTTCAGATTCTAACCATGCCCATGGTGTTCCCCATGGTCACTTTACTTACTTACCATTTTTCCAGATTTTTCTAGTTTGTTGTGGCCACTCTGCCCATGCAGAGTGTTGCCTTTGCATTCCCATTCAGCTGTGGCTGACTGTTTACTTTGATTTACTTGAAGTGCACATACTCCCTGGAGTTCCACTTTGTAGTCTTTGGTTACTCACTGTGGACTCCAGGTTAGTCTACCTTGTTTTTCTCTCTTAATATCATCTTGGTTACTCACTGTGGAGTCCAGAGTCATCCTGAATTGATCCCATTAGTGGCTAGTCCACTCTCAACAAGCCTTTCACTCTCAATAGGATCAGTTAGCACAATCTGAGATCTGGGTGCTCAGTAAGCAGGTTGGTAAGCAGATTGGTAAGTTGACACCAAACTTGGTGTGTGAACTGAGAACCTTCTGTGTGACTTTCCCACCATTTCTCCCATGATTATCTGCAGCAGATTCTGCAGAAATCTCTACTTTCGCTTAACTCCTTTTGTTTAAGTGTAACATTTATAACTCTGTAACTACTCAGAGTTACACATATCCTTTTGTCTCAAACATTAGTACTTGAGACAGGCTTACCTTCATTATATAGCCACAACCTTCCCATGGTCTGGAAACTCTGGGATACAACCTAGAAGTTTTCACCCATTCACTATCACTAGTATTGCTTGGGTAGACTAGTAGTTTTCTAGCCAACATCCATAGCAATCGTTTCAAGCGGTACCCAAAGTCAACCCTTTTCCTTTGCCCAACAAGCTAGAAGAGGACAAATAACTGGGGATCCAATTGACTAAGTATATTTCTCCCACTCAGTAGACTAGTTTCTAGTTTCTTCTGTTTATTCTGGTAGTAGAGTTGTCCTAGTGCCAAATCATAGTCAGATTGGGCCTGGAGGAGTGTTGCATTAGGATTAGTCTTCTATAGTTTGAGTGCATTTATTCCTGACTAACAACAACTGGAGCCCACTACAAATCATGGGAGAAATGGTGGGAAAGTCACACAGAAGGTTCTCAGTTCACACACCAAGTTTGATGTCAATACCAATAGAATTGGGGGAACTGAAGCAATTTGTGTCAGCAAGGATTACAATGATCTAATCCCTAAGTATTCCTAGCTAGATTTGCCTAGGTTACTAGTGCCTACTATGGGCGACTTAGGGGGTTGATTATGTAATAAGAGGTGCCTTTCTGCTGAGTGGCAACCTTAAGGTGTGAGATAGCTGGGCCTGGACCCATTAGACTATCTATTAGATCCTTGAGATCTGATTACCTTATGTGGTGGGAACCCTTAGATTATATGAAATCTCAATTGAGCCCCTTAATTAATGTCAGAGATGAATTGTCTCTCCCTTTGGCTGACAGAAACCACTCCTTATATACTAATATACAGGGGCTGTGCTGGCTTACCAATCTGCTTACCAATCTGCTTACTGAGCACCCAGATTGTGCTGACTGATCCTTGGCTTGGCACTGTTGCTTGGTAACATGCCTAGCCAATGCTTGGTAATGGGTGACAGTGGGTATGCATTCAGGGTCATGGCAACCCTGGCAGATTCACCCTTCCTAAACAGGCATGGGGAGATCTGGTTGCTGTGTGTCTGAAAAGGGTGTTGCTATGCTGACTAATGCATTACCTGAGCAGCACACATGGCAGTGCTCTAAGTAAGACATGAGTCACATGACTTGATGAGATAAGCAGTAGGTTAGCTCAATCTGGAATTATTGACCAATCTGTGCTCTGCAATCTCTTCAGTCGAGGAGTTCATAATGACCTTATGGAGAAAGTCCTAGGATCAGGAGAGGAACCTCTCACTATCAATGCATGGATCAAAGCAGGAGGAAAATTTGCCTGCCAAACTGGGTGCATCAGAGACATTAGAGGACAAAGACCTGGATTTGGAGGATATGGAAGTACCTCCACCTCCACCAGAGGCCCAATGACATGGATGTCAATTACATCTGACTCTCCCTGGTAGAATGAGCCAAACTCATGAGAGAAGGCAAATGCTTTGTATGGAAGAAAACAGGATGTTCCACCAGGAACAATAGGGATAACCAAAAAGGATCCAGAATGTGGAGATCCAGACCTTGCCCAGATGGAAGATGCCCACCAGTTCAGGCCTGGGTAGTTGAAGACAAGCCCATGGAAAAACAGGAAAAGAACAAGGTGATCAGAATGATAGAGCAACTTATTGCCAAAGGACACAGCACCAAAGAGATGGCTGAATCCCTCCAAGAGATCTATATGGAAGACTCTCCAAAAGAACAAACCATGGACACCCCAATGGAAGGAATCAACCAAGTCTGGACTAGGTCGAAAGGAGATGCTAGGCTTTCCAAAGAAAGGGTAAAGCAAAGGCTCAAGCATTTTTAGACAAGTGCCAAGGACCAACTACTTGACCACCTAGGACAAACCTGTCATATCCCAGAAAACCTCTAAGTCCAACCCCGAAGCCTCAAACTCTGTTGCCCCGCACCAAACCCTGTCTCAGTCACTTCAGACTTTCATTACTCCACTCGGAGTTTACCTTCAAGTATAAACTCTCTTTACTTCGCTCTTCTTTCGTACTAGTATACATTTAGTTCTCGTAACTAACCTGTGTCCCGCCTATCGTTGCACCACCCTGACAAAGTGCAACCCCGAGCACAGCTCCAGCTTTTCGATTACTGTACATTCTTGACTTCACGTACTTACTAAGATCCTTTGTCATAACCCCAAACATATTCTATTCAGTTCCCCAAGTATTTAGACCTCCGTACTCTGTACCTTCGGACTTCAGTTCGAATATCAACTTAGTTCACTCAACAACTCTGCTTGAGTCTCTGACTCTCCTCTGACCTCACTACTCAACTTCGTTGCTTGCAACGTGAAGTCCCCCCCCTCAACTCTATATCCCCAAACTCCGATCCCCGAACTCCGTAACCCCGAACCTATTAAGAACTCCCAGTAAGGGCATGACGTTCCAAACCGAATCATCTTCGCCAAAGGTTCACTACGAAACTCCGGCGCTCCGGAGTTTCATCAGAGTTGATCGGTAACCCCAAATTACCAACTTAACAAAACCCCATTGCAACTACTATAGAAGAAAAGTCAATTTTGATTCCTCTACAAGTATCTGCAATGGGGGGAGTTCATGTCAGACAAACCACTGCCTTGATTGACTGCAGAGGAACCTCTTGCTTCACGGATGAAGCCTTCACACAATGAAACCAATTCCCCTTCCTTAAACTCTCTCAACCACAAGAAGCCTATAACATAGATGGAACCATCAACCAATCCGGAACCATCTGCTACCGCACTCAAGTCACGATCTACATTAAAGGAGTACCCCACAACCAAGATTTCTTCATTGTGCGATGTGGGAAACAGAACATGATCCTTGGAATGACCTGGCTCACCAAAGTCAACCCACTCATTGATTGGGCAAAAGGAACAGTGGAAATAAACAGAAATGAGAACCTCCCATCTTGAAGACAGCCCATCCACCAGTGATATCTACTATACACCATGGGACTAGACATGGACAACCAGATCGAACGGCGTCTATATAAATGAAAAGGCTTGGGAGAACTCCTCCCAAAGAAGGAATGGATTTGGCAAACTACATTGTCTATGCAGATCACACAGGAGGCAGGAAAACCGAAAACAGAACTGCCCAAAGAACATGCCCAGTACAAAAAAGTCTTTGAGGAACCATCAAATGAACTGCCTCCACCCAGAGCCTACGATCACAAAATCAAGCTCAATAAAGACTTTGTACCAAAGAGGGGGAAAGCCTACCAGCTCAACCCTGAAGAACAGGAAGCCTGCAAGAAGTTCATCAATGAACATCTTGCCTCTGGAAAAATTGAGCCTTCCAAATCTCCCCAAGCATCCCTGTTCTTCTTCATTTAAAAGAAGAATGGCAAGCTCAGACCATGCCAAGATTATCGATATCTCAACTCACACACCGTCAAAAATGCCTATCCGCTTCCAGTGATTGGTGACCTTATCAATAAATTAAATGACTTGGAGCTCTTCACCAAAATGGATGTCCAATGGGGATATAACAACATCTGCATTAGTCTGACAGACAAATGGAAAGCCACCTTCATGACTCCCTACAGACTCTACCAACCTATGGTGATGTTCTTCAGGGTATGAGTACAGGTCTGGCATAGTGACACCCGTACCCACACCTTACCCTCAGCCCAGATATTTCCCCATGGTGAGTTGCAGTCCATCTCATGACCTTAACAACAAAACCACCACCACTTGCACATCCTCTTCCCTCACTGGGCTCACCTCATGACAACGTGCATACAATGAAGGTGACGACAATGACCTACCTCCTTCCCCACCCTCACCCCTCACCCACCTTGCGATGACATGACGCTGCAGCACACACCCTCTCCCCTCCCTCACCCTCACAGTGACACTGATGCCGCACACGCCCTGCCCCTCTCCTACACCACAACAATGATGCGCCCCCTCACCCACCTTGCCACGATGACGCCACCATCACTGCAGGCGCCCTCACCTTCACCTTCACTCATCTCACAATGACACAGTGCTGCCACACATGCCCTCTCCAAGGTACATCCACCTGACTCGTCACTCTGGCCCATCTCACCCCCATCTAGCTCACATCAACACAACACGGTGTGGTGCCCTTGCATCTCCCCCTCACCCTCACAACTCCAATGCTGATAATGATGCCACATGCACCCTCCTCTCTGCTACCTCGTAACAACAACAACAACACGCCCCCTCCCCCACCCTCACCCATCTCAACAACACGATGACACCACTGCCACCACACACACCCACTCTCCTTCTCCCTCTCCCACCTTGCGATGACATGATGCCCCTGCACATGCCCCTTTCCCCTCCCTGCCTTTCGCCACACCTCTTGGTCCTCACCCTCACCCTTTGCTCTCAGTCTCACCTAGCAATGACGATGATGACGTGAATCGTGCAGTCGTCACACAGGCACCCCCAGGTAAACCTGCCATGAGTATGCCATAGGCATACATGCCATTCCCTACATATAGCCAGCCAACAGTTTCTGACATGTGAGTCCACAATATCTATTTTATCTACTTGACTAATGCGAACACTATTGCCACAGTGCTTTGACTCAGCTATCAAATCAGATGGACATTGTGCTGGTGTGGTCACTCATATGCTTCATGTGTTTATAGTCTAGTTTGTATTTGCATACGAGGTGGAAATGGTACTACTTGTACGACCTGGAGTGACCTAGATTGAACTAGTAAGGCTCAACTAGCCTTGTAAGGCCCTCGGGGCCTTGCATGGCCTAGCAAGGTTCCTGACCTCTGGAGTATTTCCTTGCAAGGCCACGGAAGCTTCAAGAGGCTTGCAAGGCCTAGCAAGATTTTATTTATTTTGCTGATGGATGAACACCAGCTTTGATGGCACACACGATGCCATTCTGGGGCGGTGTCTCAGCAATGGAGCCAATTTGTGCAGCGCAGACAGACAATGAGATCGTGCTTGTGAGTGTGTTTGTGCCAGGACACCAGTCCGAGTCCAAATTTGATGTCCAAGTCCAACAACAAGAGCTCCTGCTTCGGAAAGCAGTTATCACACAATCACATTCCTGTGGACAACATTCAAGAGGTAAGTAGTTACTTCCATGCATGTTGTACACGTCTGAATATGGGTCATAGGTCGTTAGCATCTCAGACCTGGCATTCTTGCAGGACCTCAACATAGCGCAAAAGTGGTCGCTGATCCACTAGGTATATCAACGGCTCAAGACAAAGTGTTAAGACAAAGTCAAGACGGTGCTCAGTACAACCAAGATGTTGTTGCTCCTCTGGCAGCATCTGGTGACCTATGCTGAGACGGACCCATCGCTTCCAGCTGTTGTGGTGTCTGGGACTGTGGGAACGTCGATGCAGCTGCAGATGCAGGGTTGTTCCAGGACGAGGCGGGCAAGTGACTCGTGGGCGTTGACATGAATATCTGATCTCAATCTTGTGCGTTATCTTGTTACAAACCAATCCCAAATGATGATTCCATAGCGCTGGGTGAGGTAGTGGAAGCAATAGCTATAGCCCTCTTCAATTCCCTGGGGATCAAGAGCCTCGGAAAGGAGGCTCTCTACTCAGAAGGTAATGGGATTTGACATCGGGTGGAATTGATGGTGGGACTGAAGTTCTTGCTCTGTTCCATAGCCCAGCTCGATGAGGTGGTTGGCATACCAAGCACCAAGCAAAAAAACACTATTCAGGAGGTGATGGGTTTCAATCCAGGTAGTATCTTCTTCCCAATCTTGTCATCCATTATCGACAATGATATGGTGAGTACCTGAGACACGACGGATGATAAAGCAATGGACTTGGAGGGCGATCTCTTCGCCAATCACATCACCTGGATATGGATGACTGTTGGACAAGATCCATTCAGCCCGGCGCTCAAGGGGATCCCCCATACTACCAGGAGGAGGATCCGTTTCTGTAGGGGCATTTTCAGGAGTCCCTGTAAGTTGGTGTACTTCGGCTGATCCGTCTGGTTCAAACTCATTGTCAGACTCTGTGTCCATTAGGCCAGGCATGTCATCATCGTCTACTGTCATATCCATGCCCCACCAGGTCATTTCCAATGACCTCTAGTCAAACTCCAGCCCAATCCCCTCAACTCTGGACCTCCGATGGTTACTCCTGTAACTCCGATGGTCACCCCATAACTTCGATGCAGAACTCCGATGCAGAACTCCGGTGCATAACTCCTTGACTCTGATGTAGGACTCCAGTGCATAACTCCATTGCACCACTCCTTAACTCCAATGCAAACTCCAATGCACCTCCCTCGGACCTCCTCTTACTCCACCTTTACATTACTCCTTAGTCAGAGTATTACTATACTCCCATACCTGTGCCTCACTTACTTGCACTGCTCTGGCTATGTGCAACTCCGAGCACAGCTCTGGCTTTGCTACTCCCAACTACCAAGATACTTACAAAGACTCGTTAGTGTAGCAATTCAGTCCTCAGAGTATTTAGTCTCTGTACTCCTGTACTCCGAACCCTTAGTTGTAATATCGACTAAAATGATCCCCTAACTCCTTCTCGAAGTCCCCTGAGTCTTCCCCTCTACTCTCTACCTCCGAAATACAAAGTCCATGGCTTGACAAGGGCACGACACATAAGTCCTGCACCGATGACTTCCCCCCTCTGCTCCACTTCGCCCTTAGACTCACTCGCTGTACCCCAAACTTCAGAACTCCGGAACGTCGGAGTTCGAACTCCGATCTTCGGACCTTCGG
>JBBPJL010000677.1:0-14595 GCA_038088675.1 Xanthoconium separans | reverse complement strand
TGCCTCCGGAACGAACTGCCCCCCAAATCGCCCAAACCTGGCAGGCAGTGTGGTTGCAAACGGAGAGGTAGCTTCCCCTGGATTGGAAAGAGCCGAAACCAATGGGGCAGACGGGGGGTCAACTGTTCGAGAGGATTCATCCTGGGTGAACGCGCGGCAGAACGACTCTACGGCTTGTGGAACGAAATCGGAAGATGCCCCCTTGATGATATTGACCAAACGACTTCCGATGACAACGCCATTGGCACCAGCATCTCGGACATATTCAAAGTGAGCCCGCGTAGCCACTCCAAAACCAACCGCAATAGGAACGGTGGTGTGCTCTCGAACACGGGCGACGATGTCAGGGAGTTGGCTATTGATCCCGCCCTGCACGGAGGATCCGGTGGTACCCATCTGTGGATGGCTCAGAGCCAGTGACGCGAGAAGTAGATTAGATGTACCCTGGAAACAACGTAAATGAAAGAGTCTGCAATGGAAGCGAGAAACTTGATCCTGTTCAAGGATGTCGAGGGAGCTATGAGTGGAACATAGGACATGCTAAAAAAAAAAGTCACTATCGTTTCCGGGAAGACTGATTAATGACATACTCGGCTCTCTGGCACTTGTCCCTAAAGTCGACGGCTTCTTCGGGCGGGAGATCCACCATGATAAATCCGTTGGCGCCAGCTTCTCTTGCGTCTTGAATAGCCTTTTCTTCCCCGTAGGCGATCATGGGATTGTAGTAACCTGCAAGTCGCCAGAGTTGACTGAGGTGAGATCGGAGTGGATAACGACTAACCCATGAGCAATACGGGGACAGTGAGACCCTGCTGGCGGGCCTCTCTGATTTGACCGAGTACGGTGGCGTAATCGATGTTATTGTGGACTGCGATCTGACGCGGTTGAATACAAAGGGAAGCCAGCAACAAAGGATGTAGCAAACCGTGTTGGTCTCTTGAATGGTGGGACCATCAGCGATTGGGTCAGAGAAAGGAACACCCAGTTCGATGATGTCTACGCCTCCTCTTTGCATAGCGAGACAAATGGGGACGGTATCGGTCAGTGTCGGGTAACCTGCGGTGACAAAGGTCACCAGGGCACATGTTCCCTGTACTAATGATTAGAATCGCTACCCTTGAGAATGATAATCTGATATACGTTGGCTTTCTTGGTCTCAAAAACGGACCTGATCGCTTGCATGGATTCAAGGATATGACTTCGTCTGAGTTTTAAATCACTGAACCTTACGGTCATGGAACTTACACCATCCTCGGACGAGGCCAGGGTGCTCGTCATATACACCGGTGGAACGATTGGCATGCTCCTCAGCGCACGGGGATACGTACCAGAACCTTTTTTCCTCACAGAGACACTCAAAAGTCAAAAACGGTTTCACGATCCTCTCCAAGATTCTTTCTTTTCACATGCAGCTTCTGTAAAGGGCTACAGAGAGTGGTCATCCAGCGGGAGATCCAGTCCGTCTGCCACAGAGTCACTCACCCCGAATACTTTCGGTGTTCCCCATCCCACCCTATTGGTCAAGTCATCCCGTCCAATTGGCAGAATATCGAAACTTGCTCCCGACCCCAGTAGCCTGCCCATAGACAACATCCAATGCGAAAGGATCGCGAATGATGTTTACCAAGCAAGGCTTCCTAGCTTGATTACTCCAAGGAGTGCTGCACCCGGCCTCACTGGTGGGAAGCGTATCCGCTATGCCATCCTAGAGGTATGTGGTATGGTAAATGTCACAATTCGATCGCAAACAGGAGTGTCAGTGGGATCCTTTACTGGACAGCAGCAACATCGAGATAAATGGTGCATGTGGCCCTCATCTCTGCAACACACGGCCTCCCTGACCTCCCACAGACTGGGTCCGTATTGCAACAGAGATAGAGCTCAACTACATGGATTTCGACGCGTTTGTGGTTCTTCATGGAACAGATACGATGTCTTATTCGTCCAGCGCGTTGAGCTTTTTGCTGGAAGACTTAGGAAAAACTGTGGTCGGTCTTCTTCCCTATGCACGTGAAACACCACTGCGAGGGCCCCACAGATCCTAACTGGCGCGCAAATACCTCTGTCCCAGCTTCGAAACGATGCTGTGGATAATCTTCTTGGGGCATTGACCATCGCCGGACATTACATCATACCAGGTAATCTTGCACCGTCTGAGCGACTATATATTAATTCTCTCTAGAGTGCAGCCTATACTTCAACCACATTCTCTATCGCGGGAATCGAGTTTCGAAAGTATCCTCATACGATCTGAACGCCTTTCATAGTCCAAACTTTTCTCCTCTAGTCAATGGTCCCCCCTGCATTTTGTGAGCCTATATTCGTCACTAATCTTCCGACAGTCGGGATCGATATCGTGGTGAATTGGAGTGAAGTCTTGAGGCAGACAAACTTGCGTCGCTTCAGAGCTCATAAAAGTTGCTCAATTATCTGTCATTATACGTCTCATTGATTGTTACCCGCATTTACAGAAATGAGTCCCCATGTCGGCAAGTGGCCAAATTCATCACCTAATTCCTCGTCACCCATCTCGTTGTAGCGACTCTCCGGCTGTTCCCTGGAATGAGCGAAGCCACTATACGCGCGTTCCTAGCTCCGCCAACCCGTGGTATCGTACTTGAGACCTTCGGCGCTGGGAATGCACCGCAGAGGTCTGAGTTGATGACAGCCCTTAAGCGTGCATGCGACTCTGGGATCGTCGTTGTTGCGATAACGCAGTGCTTGAAGGGTTCTGTCTCAGACGCGTATGAGAGTGGCAGAACGCTCCAGGGTGTAGGCGTTGTTCCCGGTGGGGATATGACGCCAGAGGTAACGCAACTAAAGCTGCTCCTATACTGCGAAGCTAATGACACGATCCGTAGTGCGCACTGGCGAAACTAGCTTACCTCCTATCCAAGCCCGAACTTAGCGTTGATCAAGTTAGAGAATTAATCAGCATGCCGCTGCGCGGTGAACTCACCCGTCCTGCACTTCCTCCGCCCACTCGACCTCTGACGGCTGCCCCTGATCTACCGACTGTTCAAGGACTTTTAATGCAATTCGTACGACTTTCTAATTCAAGTTCGGCGAACCAAGGGCCAAAGATTACATTTTCTCCATCGGTGGGGGACGAAGCTCAAGATGCTGCAGCATCGTGGACTGGCACTGCGAGTGAGACGGCGTCGACTGAAGCAGCCCTCCTTCCCTTGCTGATGCACCTTGCTACTGCTTGCGACGACATAGAAAGCCTACAATTCTGCAAGGCTATCGCGGCCACATGGGAAGCGGAAGACATGGCGCCAGCCACTATTCCGGGAGGTGTTGTGAATTGCCTTGAGGCTGGATCTGGCCGCGCTCCTCTACACGTTGCGGCACTTGTCGGAAATACCGCAAGTGTCACCTGGTTGCTAAAATCTGGGGCGCTGGTGCATCTTAGAGATATTCTCGGGCACACTGCCTTGTATTATGTGAGTGAATTACCCCTTTGAGGCGTTATTGGATTGATTAAGCTCAACTCGTCATAGGCAGCTCGTCGAGGACACAGGGATATTGTAGACATCCTCGTAGGCGCTGGAGCGAACCTCGGAGGGTTGGAGTGCGAGGCTGGATATGCGGGGCTCTCCGTGAAGAATGCACTCGATTCCGGGGATCAACATGCTATAGAAATTTGGAACAAAGCTGGGATGAAAGCGGTTGCACGAAATCCAGTGCCGAAAAAGTGATACTTAGTTGATACATGATAATGGTATAGTGTAAATTAATGCGTACGGTAACGTATGTTACGACTGCGAGTCACGATCGCCAACGTCCATTCCCTCTGCATCTGATCCAGATTCGGATGCGTCCTTGGCAGCGTCTCTTATTTTTTCGCGAAGCGAGTTGAGGAAAAGGCCCTGTTGCGCGCAAGGAAATGTAAACGAATCGCCCATGTATTCCAGGCCTTTGACGAAGGCGGGTGATTCCTTGTCGAGGTGCAAGGGGGTGTATTTGATCCGGCGATGTATAAAATCGTCGTCAGATGCGGGTTCGCCATTTGGACCACCGAAGCCGTTGAATATGCGCATGGTAAAGACGATACCTAATAGCATTGATGAGTCACGATCCAGCACGGATGATGGCAGACCGACTTTTTTCACCTATGCGTTCACCTTCGATATCGTCGCCGCGACGGGTCATTTCGTAGTATGTGTATATGCAATGGAATATGACTTCGGGCTCTTCCGAGTCCGGTGCATGTTCGAACTTGACATTGGTGACGAGGAGATTGGACATGTCTTCGTAGAACTTGATGACTTCGGTCATCTTCGGGTCATCCATGCCGAACGGTCGCTTGGAGTGCAGACGGGAGTTTGGGGTGCCCTTTTGTTGTGCGGCTCGAGCAAGGAGATCCTTTGATCTCTCTATTTCTGCGTCGCGCTCGCGGATGGTGTCCTGGACTGTGGTGATGTCTGGAGTTGGCGTTGGATCAACGGGGGACTAGGGGCGCGCTGACCTAGTTGCTCTAGTTCTGCGATACGTTTTGTTTTCTCGTCGATGAGACTGTCCTTGTCGTGAATGACTTGTTGAAGACGCGCTATGTCTTTCTCTACTGCACGTTTTTCGTCGTCGGCTGCTTCTCTTGTGAGGAAATGGAGCGCGACTGCCTGACCCGTGCGGGAGAGTGGCTCAACACGAGCCAACTGGGAGGTGAGCTCCTTTATGAGGGCATCCTGTGCTACGGGCCGTGAACGGGCGCGACGAACGGAAGGGTGGCGACACACTTTTAGCGCGCTCGTCGTACTGAATCTGTAGTTGCTCGAGTGCCTGTTCTGGTTCTGTCCTGCGAATCTGAAACAGCTCTTCTAATTGGTTAGACAACGCGTCTCGTTGACTCTCGAGCTAGGAATGGACGTCGATTGAGGCGACGAGGACGCGACGGGTAACACGCACGTTCTGTTTTCGAGCTGGGTCCTTGGAAGACATTGGTCTATGTGGCTGTGTTATAGTATTATGACGTGTTTGTTCAACTTTTTTGTCTCCTTTTTTCTTTTTCTTTTTCTCTTTTCCTCTGTCTCTTTTCTCACTAGTAACTTGTCCCCCTCAGTCTTTATTGTAAAACAAGAGAGGTATGTTCGTTTCATACTCGATTAGCGATTACCCAGCTCGAATCCACCATTTCCTCACCTCCTCCCCCACTTCCCCCTCAGACTCATCCAACCCCTTCATCATCACTCTCAAGCCCTCATCCCCAAATCCACATATCATCATTCTTGTTCTTTCGCTGAATTCGTAATGGCAGAGGTAGACTATAATCGCAAGCGTTCCCGCTCCCCTTCCGACTCGGACGAGAAGAAGCATCACAAGCGTGCAAACACAGGCGCTACGGCTTCCCCGGATGACTCTCGTGCCCAGAAGATCCAAGATTCCGGTCCACCTTCTCATCCATCCATGACTCATGATGTCAACATGGCAGAAGGCCCCGCTTCCGTAGCAGACACCACCGCTTCCACTCCCTCTCCCATTCCCTCGTCGTCCGACAACAAGAACGGCGATTATCGTAGCAGGTTAGACGACGCTAGCAGGTCACATGCGACCACTTCCGCTGCTCCCTCCTCTTCAACTGCTCCTCCCCCTCCCTCCGCCATGATCCATATGCGTTGCCTGATCGTCACTCAAGACGCTTCCATCATCATTGGCAAGGGTGGTTCCCACGTAAACGAGATTCGCGACAAGAGTGGTGCCCGCGTCATGGTCTCAGAGAGTATCCCCGGTAACCCAGAGAGAATTCTCAACGTCAGCGGCCCCCTTGACGCAGTCTCCAAGGCAAGTCCTCGATCACTCTTTGCCTCATAGCCTTCACGTGCTGCCATCATCAGGCCTTTGGCCTCATCGTGCGGAGAATCAATGACGAACCCTTTGATGTCCCCTCCGTTCCTGGAAGTCGCGCAGTCACTATCAAGTTCATGATTCCCAATTCCCGTATGGGCTCAGTGATTGGCAAACAAGGGTCAAAAATCAAGGAGATCCAAGATGCCAGTGGTGCTCGGTTGAATGCGAGCGAGGGCATGCTCCCCGGCTCCACCGAGGTGAGCATTATGACATTGGTTTCAAACACTCACCTTACATCTCATAGCGTGTCCTGAGCGTGGCAGGAGTTGCGGATGCGATCCACATCGCGACTTACTACATTGGCAACATACTCATCGAGGCACAAGAACGTATGCCTTCATCTGGCCATTCAAGCTATCGTCCCTCGAGCCATACTCGACGTCCACCCTATACCGGGTCGTCCTACGTGCCTGGTTATTCGTCGCATCACCCATATGCTCCATCCCACAATCCTCCCCAGCAGTTACAGACGCAGCAGATCTACATTCCAAACGACCTCGTGGGATGCATCATCGGCAAGGGTGGCAGTAAAATTAACGAGATAAGGCATATGAGCGCCAGCCAGATCAAAATCATGGAGCCTGGTGCTGGTTTGAACGGCGCTCCGTCGTCTGGTTCGGAAGGGGAAAGGCTGGTAGTGATCACTGGGCAGCCTACCAATATACAAATGGCGGTCCAATTGTTGTACCACGTATGTGCTCGTGCTCGACGTCCGTTGGCCCATTCTCACGCATTTTGTGATAGCGATTGGAACAAGAGAAACAAAAGCAACTTCGAGCTTCAGCTTCGTCATCTTCCTCCTGAGAGTAGTTGGATCTTTTTTATTCCGTTCCCGCTATGCTTGGGTAGTCCAGAACATGTGTTTACGTAATACTCTCCCCCAAGTCGAGGTTTTCTTTTTTTTTTTTGGCTAGTTTGGTCAGTTCAATGTCTTCCGTATTGAAAGTACAAAAAGCCAATGCCGAATCAAAACGACGAAAACGCAAGGCGGACGAGTTGAACGTCGACGACGAACCACCAGTCCAACAAAAATGGAACAAGCAGCGTGTCCTGCTGCTCTCGTCTCGTGGGGTCACCCACCGGATGCGCCACCTCGTGAGCGATCTCGAGGCGCTCTTGCCTCATACCAAGAAAGGTGCGTCGTCGTGCTAACCTGCATTTTTAAGACCGAGGTTGACATCACGCCCAGAATCCAAGTTGGATTCAAAGTCCCAACTGCATCTCCTCCCAGAGTTGGCAGATCTAAACAACTGCAACAATACTTTATACTTTGAAGCACGGAGACACGAGGATCTCTACATGTGGGCAGCAAAGGCCCCCAATGGACCGAGCGTCAAACTACACGTGCAGAACGTGCACACGATGGATGAACTAAAGATGACCGGCAACTGTCTCAAAGGGAGTCGGGGTATACTCAGTTTCGACAAGGCATTTGATGAAAGCGAATGGGCAAAGCTGACAAAAGAGATTTTCACGCATGTGCGAAACCTAATTTGTCTAACTGACCCTACCTAACCTCGCGTCAACAGATTTTCGGTGTACCTCCTTTGGCTCGAAGAGCGAAGCCATTTATCGATCACGTTCTAACGTTCACCATACTCGACAACAAGATCTGGTTCCGAAATTTTCAGGTCATTTCCACGTACTCATATCTCTCGTATGGTGTCTGAATGCCTTGCCCCCCAGATCTTTGAAAAGGACCCTGAGCAACCCAATGGCCTTCCGAGTACATCGTTGGTCGAGATTGGTCCCCGATTCGTGTTAACGCCCATTCGGATATTTGAAGGTGCCTTTGGCGGTGCCACTGTCTACTCTAATCCAGGTGCGTCGTTTTGCCCTGGTTTTGAGATGCTGTTTTGACAGCATCGCCAACGTTGCAGAGTTTATCACACCAACCGCGATACGGAGATTGGTCAAGCAGAGCAAGGGGGACAGATACGGCAAGCGAAAGGATGCCCAGCAAGAAAATGCACGGAGAAAAGCACTTCACCGTAGAGAAGAGGATGCCCTGGCAGTGTCCAAGGTGTTTGGATGAGTGAAATTACACTATCGTGATCTGTCGTGAATATCAGTCAAACAGTTGACCCGTATATGGGGGACAATGGATGTCCCAACTCCCGCGCTTTTAAGCGAGTTCTCCATTGTTCTCCTACTCCTTTGTCCTCCCACAAAGGCAACTTGCCAGCTTGTGAAACAATGGGGTCCGATGCCAGGATCGCTCTATTGACCCGCTTTTTGCAATCCCAGACCACGCAATCCCATCCAGTAATCATCTGCCTCGTACCAGACAACCCTTAAATTAGGCTTTGGCCTGGCTACCTTTGTCTCTCCCAACGTCCAGATAACCGAGTGGCAAGTGTCCATATATAACGGGCTACAGCGCACTAAATGTCTCAAACTAGCTCCCGTTTTCTTGACGAACGTCCACTCCTTGAGTATCACCGATGCCCCTTGCATTCAGCATCCAACCATTCTCAGACGTCCTGGACATGTATGGGAATGTAGATTCGTCGTAAGAGGTCTGGTCCATTTTCTGGTGTCGTGGGCTTCATCATACTTGATAGGGCAACATTCTCGCTGTCGGGTTATGTCTCCATCTCGCTTACCTCTCCCTCTTCGCTGTTCGCCCGACGAAAGACAGCTGCGTGCATTCTATTACAGTCTTTGACTATCACCTTTGAAGGCCAGTCGGAAACGCTGACCCCAGGAACCGGATATGCATGCATCCGTCTATGCTCAATAATGCGCGAATTGCTGCCTGGCGACCCCTTGGACCTATCAAACGAAGGTCATGAGGATTCTAATCAGCCTTGTCAGTGGAATGTCATTTTCGACCTCCCCGTACCTGGTTGGCTGCCAACTACCTCGGTCTATGGAGATGCCTCGTTGCCACCAACGGGGACTTCTTACGCTCTTTACGCCACTGCTACATTTGTCGAAATCAACCACGATCATTCCCCACTTTCCTTTGCGAACATCTGTGGTCCCGTCCGTTCTCGTACGCGCACAGTCGATGCGCCCAGATATCCAATCATTCTTCGGCGCTTCGTTGAGCCCCAGCTTGGATCCTCCAACAAGTTTGAAATGTCTGTTTACATCGTGGATGCAAGTCGCGCACCTGAATCCTCCAGTCCTTCCCAAAAAACTATTCCGAGCGATGTTTTAGAGAAGATTCAGGTCATCGCTAGCATCCCGAGCGCCACAGCGTTGAACGAGACCTTTATTCCCTTTATCTTACGTGTCCGTGCAAAAGACTTGGATCGCTCCGAGAGGACAAGAGTGAGGATTACAGAATTTTCCATCGACGTAGAGCAGATCGAAGTGTACAGGTTTGGTTTCATTCAAGCTTCGCTAGTTTGTGTCTCACAGCAGTCAACCAGGAATCACTCGACTCGACACAACATCAACCAGTACCCCATTCCCCCGCAAAACCACCAACCGCCTCGTGTCCCGCTGCGAAACCCTCACCCTATTCATACCTTGTACGACACCGGTTTTCTCGGGACATTTAGATCAAGTATAAAACGATCATTCTCTATCCTCGCCCCCACCGAATCGGGCAGATATGTCATCTCAGGCGACGGTCGTATTTTCGCTCAGGGAAATGGTCAATTTCCTGAAGACAGCTGGTACATCCTGGAGACCAAGATCCCTATGCTCGTGGAGCCTTGTGCGCGCGATTGGGCGGGCGAGCGGAAGCGACGGATCACCGAGAAGAGTCCGCTTTTTTGCGTTGAGCACCACATGCACGTCGTAATTCGCTGCGAGTATGACCATGCCGATTCGAGTGAAACAACGCTCGAACGTCTACACTTTTCTCTTCCGATAAGCCAGGTCGATGTACCCGAACTTGCGGTAACCTCCGGAAACGTTTTGGAAAATCGGTATGAAGACGGGTGGAAGAATATACCGTTCACACAAACCCTCCCGGCATATTCTCAGCTCTTTCATACGAATGGCGAACGGAAGCTCGACTGCTCGATTCCTTTGCCACTTTACGAGCCTCCAGCATCTGGTCTCGGATCGGAGCAGCAAAGGGCGTTGTAATTCAATCTAGCTACGCCGTTCTGCAGGCACCCTCGTACGTTCCGTAGTTGTGGTAGTAATTTCTTTGTGTCTGTTCGCAGTTCTACATTAGTAGCTTTGACATTCAGCTGTAATCATTCAACTCAATCGCCGAAGTCTAGTATGAGGGTTGCCAGGGATAAAGTTGCTCTCCTCCTCTATGCTGTACGTACTGTCTCACTTGCGGCAGATCTCAATCTAAGACAGGGTCTGGTGGTAAGACATGCCACTGTCGGATGACATAGCATCGTTCGAAACTGGTACGCCACTTACTTCAATGACTGCGTAGACCTCACACAACATGGAGCCACTGAAACTGGTAAATGAAACCCTTACGCGATTCTAATACCATTTGTCCAATATCAAGTTACCGACGATGAGCATGGTCAGTCCTTTTCGCGGCCTTTTCGCGGCAACTGAGCTGTCCTGCCAGGATAACTTGATTCTCGCCACCATCGGTTAGGTTCACGCCAGTCTCACTCTGGATCCTGATGCCGTAGGATCACGCGTCCCGTAGGAGGTACAAATTCAGCACGCACCTTGCGATGGGCGACCAAATCCCCATCCCATGCAAGCCTATCGTATTCCCAACTTCCTCGCCTTGCTTCCCAATAAACCAGGTGGTGAGATCAGTCCCTACTTCAAGGGCGCTGATAGTGGATACCATTCATGGGTTCATGATAAGATTGGCTGGCTCTTCGCCATTGTGCGTACTTGCTACTCGCGTTTTTTTTTGGCTCGCTCTCACTCATTCCTGATGATAGGAGGTCTATAATGCCGAAATGCCTCTACTCGCTGCTTTGGCGTTTCCTCTGGCTTCTTGTGCGGAGTTGAGAGGTATTCTTGACTACATGACATCATCATTCATGCTGGAGGAGCTGACGTATGTACCATTCATCATCTCATCTGCATATGCGTTCAGGCATTTATATAGTGATCGTTGTTCGAGCTCAAAGGCTGTGACTCGTTCACAGATGTGGATGAAGACGCTGTCCCAATGCGACAAAGATATCCACTCTCGACATCCATTTATCCAAACGATGCGCAGGTAGGTCAACCATTCTGGGTGAGGACTCTTGATCATTCCTTATCTAGGGAGCTAGTCCCTCGTATGAAAGCAGTTGTGGACCCTTTCCACTGGCCACAGTTCCTTGACTCTAACGCACACTTCTCCAAGAACACTATTCGAGAAGCCCTTGACCGGGAATCGCATTCAAAAGAGGAGACGGTCCGTGACATCCAGTCGTACATGGTCATGCGTCGGGAGACGATCGGCACTCGTCCGTGCTTTGTTCTGATGCGGTCTATTCGCCGCCTCTATATCCCTGACGATGTTTTGGCACACCCAATTATCAGAGAGATGGAAAATGTCGCATTGGACATGGTCTTCATTGTCAACGTACGCAGAAATATTCTAACCCTCCTCATTGAAACAGAATTCAGTTGCTTTCATCCAGGATGTTTACTCTTTCAAGAAGGAATACGGCGACAACGGAGCATTAAATAACCTTTTGATCGTCATGGAAAAAGACCCCATGACTAATCATATGGATTTACAGCAAAGACTCGATCATACCGAGAGACTTTTTATGGGGGCCCTTGATCGCTTCCATGCATGCAGGGAAAAGCTTCCTTCGTTTGATCGAGATTTGGATCATTTCGTCGCTGCATATGCAGACGGACTGGTCGATTGGGTAGCAGGGAACATCCAGTGGAGCGCTGTGAACCATCGCTACAATACCTTCTTGAATGATGGAGATAGGAAGAACAGTATCGTGAGGATGGAGCTGAACAGCATTCGCCGCAAACTACAGCGGTTGTTGCTGATTTTCTTTGTCATATTGATTATGTCGACACTTGGTTATCTCATTTTATGATCTCTGTACTCTCACGACCAGCCCATCTCACAGCCCGCTGGTTGCCAATGTAACGTTTACATGTCTTTATCAGACTTGCTGCGGCGGTCCTCTAGACACCGACAATCCTACATCTCACTTTGCTTCATCAAATTTAGGATCTAACTGGACCTTCCTCTTATCCACCTCCCAGCTTTCGACAGGGCCATCGCATCTGACCAACCAAATCTCCGTGCCATCAAAGCCTAGCAGACTGACGTCACCACATTGCAGTGAGATGCACTGCGTGTCAACAGTCTCGCGAACGGTGCCTGTGTCTCTCAACACCTGTGCTGTCCCGTCGCGGTGACTCTTGTCCTCATCTGCAATGTAACACAACGACATGTGAGGAAACCTTGGCGCACTGGGTTCGAGGCCATGGCGACGCAGGTTGGTCAGTATCTGGCTCTGGAGATCGACGAGTTCTCGTGTGGGCTCGATGTCGATAAAGACGGAGCGAAAGTAGTGGTCACCGACGACGAGGGATTGGAAATTGGCACGGATTGGCTGCTGGTGCTTTGGAACGGCCTCGAATAGCACGTCCAAAATTTCGGGACCAGTGAAGGGGATTGTTGCAAGAGTTATGTGAGGTTGAAAGGCGGGATAAGAGGTTTGGGAGAGAGGATGATCTACCGGTGTGCCTCTCGGGAGAGTAGATTTGACTAGATCCATCTGTACTGCCGCAGGAACCAGCCAGAGAGAAACACCTGAAGGGAGGTGGGTAAGAAGCCACCAATTTCATGTTCTATTGGCCTCGGGACCTTACCCATGCTTCGAAAAGTTAGAGAGTATTGTGGACCTCAGTTTGCAGAGTAACTAATGTGGTTACCCGAACTAAGTTAAATGTCAGAAAGAAGTATAGACGAATGACAACAATTAAATTACAGACGGCGTAGTTTTCCCAGCTGACAACATTTTACGACCCAATTCGAACTCACAGCACAAACAACACCCTCAGTGAAACCTCAGAGCATCCGTCGTCACTCGGAGGACTCGTGCGGTCCCAAACTCACCCAACTGCTTCCGACACCTGTACTCTCAAGGTCCCCGTCATTACTATCTGCCTCCGTGTCGGAGGCTGACCCTTGTTCGCCGATATGCGACCCGGGGATTACGGCAGCTTTTGAAGTTGCGGAGATTTCTCCAACAGACATAGAGGAATTTGACCCAGTTCCCAAAACAGTTTCTGGGTGAGAAGGAGCCATAGACCTAACAGCACGATCGCTGGAAGGGTCAGAGACGAGGGGTGGAGGAGGAAGAAGGCGATTCCGAATGTTCGTCAGGAGGTGAGGAAGGACCAGAAGGCTATCCAGGAGTACGGGAGGAAGATATGACGCGATTGCGTACGTACCGGCTAACAAATCATGAGCTAATGAAAGACGAACTAGCGACACGACTGACCTCCTGCCCCGATAGAAAATCTATCGCCTCGTACCCAGTCCCTGATTTGCTCATAAAGAAGACCAATGCCAATACCAAAAACGAATTTTCCGGAATGTCTTGCCTTAGTTCCACCACTAACCACGCCGAGAAGGCTGTCGACAAAAGTAGACACGTCCACTGGAACACGCGAACCTCGGGATTCTCGCAGAGTGTCAAGTGCCGCTCCATAAGTTGCCTTTTCCGAAGCAGTCCAATCCTCCATGTTGGCTGTGACGCTGAGATCACTCGCAGATGAACCAACCGCTCCCACATCGACGGTTACAATACGGATCGCGCTCATCCCTTGGGCGGCAGCGATTTCCCGACGAAGAACATCAGCCGCACGGAGAGTGGCGGCCGCGCTCATGGCATTTGCACTCCCAAATGGAAGTCCCACACGTGCATCAGCAGAGGGTAAACATAGGATGATTGATTTGTGACCGCGTGAACGTGAGGCGTCTGTGCGGAGCAGTGGCAACAAAGCTTGGATTGTCTGAAGTGGAGCAACATGTGTGGAAAGGAGATGGGGAAGATAAGTGCCGCGCAAGGAGATGTGTTCAAATGGTGCTGGTGCACATTGGGTGGACGTATTTGGCATCGTCAACAACGAAATGACAGAATGTACCATCGGATGATAAGGGGTGGGTGCGTACGGGTCACCAGCAGCGGTTATAGGAAATCGACGAGACAGGGTAGATGCCAACGATCGAAGAAAAATAGGGATTGTACCCGGCTGGCATGGATGCATGAGACAGTCTCTTTGGGCAGACCTCCAAGCATACCTCGTTAGGATCTAGGACGAGGGCGCGGATATAGCCATGCCCCTTGCTTTCGATGTCACTGACACTTTCCGGAGACGAAACACTTGTGATGACAATATAGCCCTGCTTCTCAAATTCAATGATCAAAGGCAACCCCAAAGGGTGATCACCACCCAAAATAACTAGATGAGATGTCAACTTGGCGCCGTAAGCATCAAGCAAGGGACGTACCAACGGCATGACGTTTCTCGGTTTGCGGAGACGCTACCTTGAGTCGTCTTCTTCGGGGAGACCTCATGCGGATAACGCCATATCCCACGAGGAAGCC
Organism: Xanthoconium separans; assembly: GCA_038088675.1. Taxonomy (NCBI): domain Eukaryota; kingdom Fungi; phylum Basidiomycota; class Agaricomycetes; order Boletales; family Boletaceae; genus Xanthoconium; species Xanthoconium separans. The sequence continues at coordinate 277 of JBBPJL010000677.1, read as the reverse complement.
TGCTCCGAGAGCTGAAATGACCATGCCTGACGCTGTCCATGGGTGCTGCACAATATAATCACCAGCATTGTTGATCAATGACTTTGGCGGAGGCGGCGGCGGCGGCGGTACCTCGAAAGGCCCAAGTCCAGGAACACGAATATCGGGGAGAGAAGGAAGACCAGGAGGACCGAAACGAGAAATGTCAAGCCAAAGACGGTTCAGAGTTTCTTGGATGTTTGGAAGATCAGGCGAAGCAGCGGACAGCGTGTCGACGACGAGGCGTTCGACGTAGTCG
>JBBPJL010000676.1:0-14598 GCA_038088675.1 Xanthoconium separans | reverse complement strand
ACGAAAGACACATACGAGATGTAACTCACCGTGGACAAGACTCGAGGATGCCAGATACATCCCCAGATTTCCCAGTTAACTGAAGAAATGCATATGGGACGAGTATAGACACCTGGTATGCACCACATACCGACTGATGGACCAGCCAGCGGCCGACAGCCACGACTTCCACGTTTCTTGCCTTGTTCCGATACGCTGTTATAAAGCTAAGGGCCTACGACGGCCTGCGAAGGTGCACCACATACATCTTACGCCTTGGCCTTCATCCCTATATTCACCACATAGATCGATGTCAATGGGGACATCTGCTGGTTGCCTCCGCCCCCATGAGCCCGTTAGTGGCCAACTACAGTTGACTGAGACGGAGATGTGCCCCTCGGGGTCGAGGTCACTGAAGAATCGTCAATTCGCTGAACACAGACAACTACGTGAAGCGCTCTACAGAGACTGGTCGAAAATTTCTTTGTGTACGTCGCCTGCAGGCACAGGTCGAGACCTTTGAACATTCACATCTGACCCGTCCTTCTTCTTCAGCTTGATGGCGATTGAATGGATAGTTTTCCGGGAAACATTTGCGAGACTGATGTCGATAACTAGCAGAAATTAGTCACACGCCAGTCTCTGCTGAGAAACTATGTCCGCACTTGATACGTTGAACGTCGCACCATCAGAGTCTTGCGCAAAGGGATGTTCGTTGGACATGGTTTGGCACGGAGGTAACGAGGAAGGCTGGTCAAGAAGCCCGGGGTCAAAAATAGGGAAGAGGGGGGTACGAGCGCCGAGCGTCTTATGTTGCTAAATGCCCTACGGAACGTGTTGGACGCATGCAGATGTAGTACGAGATCGCTTTTACGCGGTCACCGGCGGTGGTGTGTTTCCTTTAAGCGCCTGCGAATAGGGCCAGCAGCGATGGATGGTGCATGGAAGAGATGGTGGTGAATCATATTGGTAGCCGAACCGAACCCTGAGGCCAGATGCGGCCCGGGTGCCAGCCAACGCAGTGCTTCTTTGAATACTTGAGAAGATCTGGACTCTCGTTCTCGACGCAGCGGATGGGTTCTTCATCAAATGAACAGTTTCACCGGGGTCGCCAGTCGTTGCAGAAACGTGTGTCCGGGAGTCATTCAATAGACCAAAGAGGCCACGCAATTGGGTCGTTTCACATCCTCGGCATGTACGGCGATCGGTACTACATAAGCCTTCGTTCTGATCTTATTCTGATCATAGCAGTATGCGGCAGCGATCACAATATATTCACAACCAGTTGAATACAGACAGACAAACAAGAATGAGAGAACTTCGTGTTCACGAAGGACAGGGTTGAATCTGCTTCCTGAACCATTCGATTTCATTGTCTGAAACGCTGTACTGCCAAATCAACCTCTCAACCTCGGCCAATACACTTTTGCGCGATGGCATCCTATCTAACGCGTTCACTTCCTCGTGGACATTTTTTCTTGGTGTCTCATAAGCTTTGAGAGCAACATCCACCGTCTGATGGGTAACCTGGCTGCCGGAGGCCAGAAGGAAGATGACCTGCATGGTGCAGATCAGGTCCACGATGTAAGACATGAGAACCTTCACGTCATGATTGCTAGAAAGACAAGCACCGTGAGGCATCCTTTTCAGTGATTGCAATCAATATCCACTCACACGCCCGGGCGCAACACAGATGTGAACTCTGAGGCAGAAGGCGTTACATTCTCGACGGGAAGTCGCCTTCTCGTCAAGTTCAAGACAAGGGTAGCCATAAGTCTGGCAAAGGAGTTGCTAAAAGCCAGTTTCTCGTCAGATAACACCTTTTTTCTCCGCCAGAGAAAAAAACGATAACAAACAAACAGGTTCTCCAGATTACTCACTTATTGGATTGTGATTCAGAGGCGTTTTCGAGATTGTCGCCACGAAGTAAAGTGTGAATGATTTCGTTGTTCGTCAAACTCTACAACACAAATATTCGGAAAGATACAGTCGGTCCGGGGGATGATGCAAAACGTACCTCATCCGTGACCTTAAAGTTCCATATAGTGACGACCTCCTTACGAATGTCTTGCAAGTGTCCCCACAACGCCTTATCGCTAAAGACGCTGTCCCATACAACTGATCGATATTCTGCGAACAGCCTCAGAAGACTAAAGGGTTGCTTTGACATAGACGTACTATTCTTCCCGACCCTAAATGAGAACGAGCTTATGTAAAAATGTCATACATATACCAAAAAGGTACATACTGCACTGATAACTCGATCTTCTCTTTAATGCTGACACGTTGAGCGATAGTCGCGACCGCTCGTGGATCTTCGTGGACACGATGTTTCATGCCGTCGAGCGTAGTCGTGACGAGCTCGGGAAGTGAGTCGGAATAACCTTCCAGAACTAGAATGCCATTAAAAGCCAAGGGTCAAAGAGACGCGCTGCCGATCTGACATACCGGAAACGATGACACAGGGGATGTCGCGTCCTGCTGCTCGATGGAGAGGCTCGATGCATTTCTCGTTTAGGTACCTTGTTTTGTATTGTTTTACATCCTCGTTTTCCGGTGGGTCGAGCTCGAGCTGGGTATCTAGTTTGTCCACCTTGGTCAACACCACAACAAGGGGAACTAGATAGCGACGGTGAGTTTTCCAACAGCAACACAAGAAAATGGCGTACTTGCACCCAAAATTTCGTTCCTACGTTTCAGGAACGTTTCCACTCCCCCTTCCAGGAGACGCCCACCGGCGTGGGGGATATCAAGGCACAACCTGAACCTCCGTCAGGGAAACTGATCAATGTTGACAAAGTTCTTACCATACTGCATGAAGCTGATCCATGAGCTCAGGCTTCGCCTTCCTTGCAATGACGAACTTTTCCACTTTCTGCATGTTCTGTTCATCACCGGCCTCGAACCCAAGACTATCATGCACCACGAATCGCTCATTCTTCGGAGAGACAAACTCCCGATCAATTTCGGCAATACCAGGACCATTGTCGGAGGTGTCCTTGAAGGGAAGGGTTGGTTGACAGCATACTGTACAACATGCTCGAGTTACTCACCACATTCTCAACGTCAAACACTTTCCGAATCAAAGAAGATTTACCAACGCCGGACTAGAACCACGGTGAGTTTATGTCCAACCCCGAGAAGATCGACGTTTACATTTCCGATGACTAGAAGCCGGAATCTACAGGCAAGGTTTAGTGTACGAGGGAAATATACGAGATGCGGCACACCGTGGACAAGATTCGATGATCTGAGCTACACCCCCAGACAACTGGCGAAATGCATGTAGGGTGAGCAGAAATATTCTGTGTACACTACATACCGATTGATGGCCGAACCAGCGGCCCGTGACCAAGACTCTCATATTTCTCTCCTTGCCCCAATATGCTGTTAACAAAGCTACGAGTCCACATGGGCCTAGGAAGATGCAGTAAAATGACCTACTTCTGTTTAGACCATCATGTCTGTGCTTGCCGCTTAGATCGATGTCAATGGAAATGTCTACTGCTTGCTTCCGCCCTAAAAAAGTCCAACTACAGCGCGCTGACACAGAAACGTGGCTCGCGGGGTCGAGGTGACTGAAGAATCATCAATGCGCCAATCAGGCACACAGCTACATGAAGCATCTTACAGAGGCTGCTCGAACTTCTTTTGGTATTTGTCACCTGCACGTACGGACACATGTTTCTCAACCTTTTCCGGCGAACCGTCCTTCTTCTTCAGCTTGATGGCAATTGAATCGATTTTTTTATGCGAATCACTGGTGAGGCTGATGTCGATGGCTAGCAGAAATGAGTGGAGCGCAGTCTGATAAGGAACAATGTTCGCACTTGATACTTCGAACCTCGAGCCGTCAGGGGCGGAATCGTTAGACATGGTTTGGCGCACTCGCAGGGGTAACGAAGAAGGCTGTCGAACGGGAGTAGGTAGGGAAGAGGGGACCGCGAGTTCATATACCCTAGGGAACGTGTTGTGGGCATGCGGATGCATACTGGTGGCCAAATGATGGCATCGATTCACGTGGTGGTCGTCTTTCAGCGCTCGGGATAATCGGATAGGGCAGGGCTCCAATGGATGGTGTCTGGAAGAAAGGATGACGAATCTCTCTTAAATGGATTGCTGTTCTGCTGACTTGGAGCTGTTCAGCGACCACCATAGGACTTTGTCGCCATCCGTCCGTTAGCCTCGATGATCAAGATGCATATCGATGATGCGTCCTTCTGGATGATTCCTTGTTGAATAAGCGGTCCAAACCAGGCTTCCCTGGGGTATCCCGAATTACAGAAGCGTGAGTAGATACTGTAGTTTGAAGCGCGATTGGCTAGCAATTCCGTTTTTTTCGGCTCGTTTCACATCCTGAGAACGTGCGGTGCAGTCACAAAAAAGTGACACAAGACTACTTGAATGCCGCTGTCACCCCGTAGCCCGACGTCCCCAATATCATCCGTAGACGAACATGACTCCCTCGCATTTACTCGCTCAGGGCGCTACTCCCATTCAGCATCCAACGACTCTACGGAATCCCTACGAAACCTCGAATTCACGGATGGGCCCATGTTAGCATCGACAACAACGAAACACGCCCGACAGCGATCTTTTTCGTTCTCGGGATTCGACTTCCGGGCCGAGTTGCTTCCACTCAGTGAAACCGTCAGCGACGGAGACACCTCGCTTAGGGAAACCCCCGGGGCGGAGAAAAACATTGGTTTGGTACAGGGTACGTGTTTCGTTCATCTCTCGCGTTTTCGTATCGTTGGACCGTCGAGTGTTAGGTATCGGACTCGTTGTTGGATCGCAGGTGTGTCACTCCTTCGTGGTTGGTGTACATTGGGTGACTGTTTCGGTAGATTGGCTCCGGAATATTGTATGTTTGGTTTTTGCCTCGCTTTGCCCATAAGGCTGACAGCAATTGTGCAGTTCCTCACCAGGTATCGTTGTTGCAAACACGCATAGCGTTGGAGCAAGTCTTGCAGTATGGCTTGCATCTGGGTTGCTCGCATGGACGGGCGCTAGTAGTTTCGCGGAGCTCGGGTAAGAGGCACTCCACTGTGGCATTGCCTCTCGCTGCAACCACGCTCATAGGTCAAGTATACCCTTGGACGGCGGCGCACAGGCCTATTTGTCGTATGCTTATGGACCTCTTTTATCATACCTCTTTGCTTGGACCGCCATTTCTGCGCTGAGACCAGGTTTGTGACGTGTTTGATATCTTCCTTTGAAACTCACTCTTTCTCCGACGCACAGGCAGTAGTGCGGCTGTCAGTCTCATCTTCGCCGAATACCTCAACCGCCTCATGTGGCACATTACCCGTGACCAGGTGTCACCCGACAGCATCCCACAATGGTCTATCAAACTCACCGCCGTTATAGCAGTACTCGTCGTGGCAATAATATGCTCGGCGACACGGAATATGGGAACAAGGGCCGCGGTCTTGTTTACTACTATCAAGGTGCGCGAGTTGCCAAGCAGGAATGACATGGAACTAATAGACGTGCCAGGTTTGTTCATTGGTACGTTCTTCCTTATTTTCATACAGCACGAAGCGAATAACAGTCGTAGATATCGATTATCGTTTTGGGTCTTGTACAGCTGGTTAGAGGACGAGCATCAGAATCATTCAAGGACCCTCTGTTCGACGACTCGAGCAACAGCCCATCGGCATATTCCCTCGCGCTGTATTCTGGTTTATGGGCGTTTGACGGCTGGGATCAAGCAAACTATGTTGGTGGTGAGATGGTTAACCCGGAGAAGAACATACCCAGAACAATTCACTTCAGTATGGCGATGGTCTGCGTGAGTTATTTCTCTGGGAATACATAAATATGATAGCTATGGCTCATACGCACAAAAGATACTGTTCCTGCTTGCGAACGTGTCATATCTTGTGGTACTCGACAAGGTGACTGTGGGCAGCAGTAACGCAGTTGCTCTCGACTTCGGTCGGGCACTTTTTGGTCCGATGGGTGGCGTCGTATTTGCCGTCTGCGTGGCAGTATCTTGTTTTGGTGCTCTCAACGGTAGTATCTCCCCTCTGTCAACCATTGCATTTCTGATTCAAAGTGAACAAGGCTCGACGTTCACAACTGCGCGGCTCATCCGAGCTGCTGGACGAGAGGGATGGTTGCCCGCTCTGTTTGGTAAGTTGAACAGATCGCGGAAGACACCAGTGAATGCAATCCTACTGCAAACAACCCTGACGATCGCGTTTATCGTCATCGGGGGTGGGTTCCGATCGCTGGTCAACTTTTCGGTGGTAGCATCTTGGTCCTTTTACTTTTTAACTGTACGTTATGATGGCTTTCTGGCATACTCTAGAGCTGAGTCGAGGTCTATAAGGTGCTTGGACTGATTATACTGCGAGTAAAGGAGCCGAACCTGGAGAGGTACGATAGGCCCGTTTCTTCTTCTTCACGCTTCCAACAAGCTGATGATATCAGACCATACAAAACGTGGATTATTACGCCACTAACATTTTGCGCTGTTGCGTTATTCTTGTTGTGTATGCCCATTATTGCAGCACCGCTCGAAGCCATAACTGTTCTCGGTACGTTCTTGGGTCCGCGAGTCCCGCGTGGTTGACATTGGCATCGTCGACAGGTTTCGTACTGGCTGGTGTGCCCGTGTATTACCTCACGCATAGAGAAGAACAGGGGAAGCTTTCATTCTTGCTAGGTAAGGACTTTATATCGGATGGGATGACTGGGGTTGATGCAATACGCTAGGTTTCTTTGGGTCTTTTCTTGATCGGATACGACCGCGGCCAAACGCGGGTGCTGGATGGCAAGCCGTATCTACGGAATCTGACGAAGTTGAGATGCGCACACGCAGTATATGATGGACATCAGAATAGGATGGATATATCGACTGTCATATATCTGGAGACTAGGAGATATACGGGTATTTGAGTTGACTGCGGAACTACATCATGCGCCCGTATTGGTCCGGGAATGCGTGAGAATGCCGCTGGTTAGTTGGAATGTCGGAGACACATATAAAGGTCATCAACTGAGCAACACCGCCATCATCCGATCGTCCACTTGCAATCCATATCTACTACAATGGTGCGCGGACATGCAGTATTAGCATCGCGATTGGGATGCTGATATGATCGGTACATAGGGTGAATACCAGTTCAACGTCAAAGTATGTAATGCAAGTTCTAGTGAGGATTGGCAGATGGATGACATCGCGTTTAGATGACATGTAAAGGGTGTTCCGGAGCTGTCGAGCGGGCACTCTCGAAAGTAGAAGGTAGGGTTTCACCGAGTGTGAAACTGACATTGACGGCTCGGTGTAGGAATCACGTACGAAGTGAACCTTGAGAAACAGGAGGTAGTTGTTAAAGGAGATGTACCGTACGACACAGTGCTGGAGAGGATCCAGAAGACGGGCAAAGAGGTCCGTCGACGTGTGTCCGAATTGTCCGTCGAGATCTGATTAGTTGGTCGCACTACTACTAGGTCGTGTCCGGCAAGACGGTAGCGTAGACAACTAAGAATACGATTGGCACGTGAGAGTACATATATGATATGCCGTGTGCACTCCATCTCAAACACTCCACGGTCCGATGATATATTTTACTGCGTAGATGTCGCAGTAGCATTTCTCGCATCTCATGGATTCTCTGCCATCTTACTCGGACAGTTTAGAATGGATAACCGCCTACATTACCGTACATTCTCTCAGCGTTCCCAGTAGACGCTATTCTTTCATTTTATGGCTCGTCGTCGTCCTCATATTCCTCGCCTTTGCAGCCCTTCACTGGACTGGCTCAACGGGTGGCTTTTTTGGTGCCATATGGTCAAAATGGGCCCTCCGTCGTAGAACTTGGCGCAAGAAACATGTATTAGCTCTCGCTCAACGCAGGAACCAGCCCCATCGCCAACCCACTTCGCTTCCGTCGAATGCCCAGCTCCTCTCCTTGACTCTCCTTGCGTCCGTGTCCCTGACACTCGCCTTCGTCGGTCCAGATTACCTCGACCCGAGTTTAAAAGTCTGGCAGCTCCAAGCGCGTACCTCATCTCTACACCAATTGTACGACGCGTCCACGTTCGCACCGTACACGCCCCAGTATACGATCTCAAAGTCCCTCTGGTCCTCGTCTGCCCGCGTTGGCCAGATCGCCTTCGCCCTTCTTCCCCTGTGCGTCCTCTTCGCCCTCAAGGCACCTCCCTTCGCTATATTCGCCATTCCTTTCATGACACAATTATACTTTGACAAGCTCGCTTGGTTACACAGGTGGGCTGGTCGGCTCATTTGGTTTCTCGTCTCTCTCCACGTCGTGCTCTGGAGCATACAGTTGTCTAAAGATGTCAACCCATCCACCGGTCGCGTAGCTTATGTCTATGCCTGGTCTTATGCGGACTTTGTATACGGTTGGATCGTACGCAGTCCCTTTTTCTTTCCAAATCCGTGCTGATCCGACCTCAGGCCTTTTTACTTCTCACGCTAATAATCCTTCTCTCCGTACACCCCGTTCGGAGGCGGTTTTATGAACATTTTTATATCTCCCACATGGTCCTCGTTCCCTCCATGCTAGTCATGGCAGGGTTGCACCACCCAACCGTTGCATGGTGGTGTTGGGCGGCTCTTTTTATCTGGTTCGGTGAACGTCTTTGGCGTGGCACCTGGTGGATTTATGCTAATGGCATAATGGGCGGAACAACCCTTGCACCAACGCTCGTCCCGTCTGATCTCAAGGCCTTAACACGGGATACCTGGGAAATGCAACACGTGCATCGATTTAGTGTCGAATCCGCGATGACGCATGATGGACGGTCTCCTAGCCCCCTCAATGCTTACTATGACAAGCATCCTGGCTCTGTTGATCACGACAGACCCACGTCTAGAGACCGTTCTCCGGCATTTCTTCCCCAAACTGCCGAACAGGATCATTCTAGAACGTTCATTTCCCAGTTACCATCCCCTTACATCCCACCCCCTGGATATGTGCATGCTGAACTTTTATCAGGGCGGACAGTCCGCCTCCGTCTTATCACACCTGGTTTCTTACCATGGTCACCAGGTCAACATTTCCTCCTTAATATTCCATCCGTTTCTCGATTCACTTCCCACCCGTTTACGTGCGCCTCTGTTTGCGATGAAGAAGAATCGACAAATGCAGGTCGCATAATGCTGTTCCTGGTACGCGCAAAAGCCGGTTGGACACAGCATCTTTGGAATCTCGTGTCCCAGTTGACAGCTCAACGATCTAGGAGTGGCGCGTCCAGGTCAGACAACCTACCAAAGAATGGCGTCCTCTTGCGCGCATACGTTGATGGGCCATTTGGGAGTGCCCGGCGTGCGAGATGGGGCAATTATTCGACCGCGGTCATCATCGTCGGTGGTTCTGGCGTCAGTTTTGGCCTGTCTCTTTTGCAGTATATGTGCATGTGCTTGTCGGGGAGGGACGGGAGGCATCTCGGAGGACGTCCTGGTGGTTGGGGATGGAAGGGTGCACAACTCAAACGCGTACGGTTTATTTGGCTTGTCCGAGAATACAGTAAGTCTTGTCGGTTGAGCACGGGTGAATGGATTGAGCTAATGTCTATCAGGTCATCTCCAGTGGTGTGCCTCAATCATACATCGCTGCACGTCCATCGTTTCGTCGTCGGCTCTTCAAGTTGACATCTACGTGACAAATTTCAAACCGATTCCTTTAGGATATCCATCTACTCCAGCTCCCCCGCGCGCTCGTTTCGACCGCGGACCTACCAGCTCTGACGGAGAACTCCAACCCCCTCATCCGATTTTTGTTCGCGAGGGTTCTGCACATCATCGCGCCAGGTCTGTGGACTCCGTAGGGAGCGACGAAAGCGACGTCGATCTCAGCTACTATCTGGGCGACTTTCCCGATGAAGAGCCGCCCGCAGATGAGATGCATGTTGCGCATGAATCCAATATATTAGATCTCACTAATTTCGATGGCGATGTTGATATGGCGTTGCCCGGAGAGGCTGATCTTAGTCACAAGCTGAAGAAAGAGGGCAAGCTTCGGCGACTGCATTCTCGTAGGCGTCCTGCTATAGGGAGGACGGAACAGGATGCTCGGCCATTACGCCTCTTGTCGTCTCGGAGTACACAGGATTCAAGACAGGTATCCCCTGACGAGTACACGTGTTCGCTATCGTCTTCATCTCGCGTACCACAGTCACGGAAGCTCTCGAGACTGTCCACTCAGTCGAATGACAGACTCCTCCCCGTTTCACCCCTTTCGGAACGACTATACTCGGCGGCGTCTGAGACAGACCTGTGTTCGCCGCTGTCTCGTCGCTCAGACTCGCCACTTCTTTCCAATCCGGTGTCTGCCGATTTCCCGTCGACTGTCTCTGGCGCCACTGTCCGTGGGCATGATAACAAGTCTAGACCTGGAAAGTCGCTCACAGTCCAAATACCTCCCTCGTTGGCAAACATACACCATGATGAGTCATATTCGGCTGGTTCCTCGCTGTCGCAGAGCATATCCGACTCTCGCCTCCCGTTTCAGATGGACGCGCAAGAAGCGATTGACGTCCACGTCGTTTCAGAGCACGCGAGACCCGGGAAGCCCAAGTTGGACAAGCTGATTGCAGACGAGGTGCATGCATCCAAAGGAGCTATTGTCGTCGCATGTCAGTAGATGCCATTCCTGCAATATTAGTCGACCACGGGCAAGCTAACGATGCCCTTTTTGTAGGCTGTGGGCCAACGTCTTTGAATGCGATGGTACGCAAGATCGTTGCCGCGCAGATCGATCCCTGGCGGATACGCAAGGGTGACATGCGTGGGTCGATCACGCTCGTATCGGAGGAATTCGAATATTAATTGTGGATGGTTTCTTTTATTCTCCATTGACACCTTTGACACTCGTTTGTGCTGCACGTTGCAGTTGGATTTTCTTGGCAAAATCAATTATTCGGTATGTTACACGTTTGGACTTTGGGACATCTTTTTATACACAAGGCTTTGGACGGATACAGTACCTGGTAATATTTTTTAATGCGTACTTTTTTGTACCGTATTACCAGAGACGTTGCGCCATTACTCGACGCAAATTCATTGAGCTGCTAGTCTTAACCAAGAACAAACTCACCAGGTTGATGACATCTACCAGGTAACTACCTTGCGCCAGTTCTGGTAAGACTGAAATCAAGGATCCTTCAAGACGCGACTAGACTCGTGGTGGATGCAAGGCACCCTCCCAATTCTGGCACTGTGCCTTAGCACCTGCTAGTCATGCGACCAGTACATTCTTCTTCATCAATGACTGCGTATACATGAGGGCATGTGTTGACCGAAATGCGCTGCCAACTTGATGTGAGACATGTCACGACTACAAGCGTAGATATAGTCTGCAGGCCCATTGATCTTGGTGTACGCCACGTATGATGGTATCTCTGCTGCAGGGAATCGTTCGGAGGTGTTCTTGGTCGCTCGAGGGCGACTCGCGGACGGTGTGGAGCGGCATCCACATCATGTGACAAGAACCGACACGCTGATCATAACGCACATGACCTCGCAAGTCGCTTCGTTCCCAGAGGCTCGAGCGCACCTCCGAACGCTAACTTTTCTTTCGCTACTCAGTCGGGTCCTCGTTGCAGGGCTAATCATATTTGCGACGTATTTGCTACCCTTGTTTGACAGTTCTCCAACACTCGTCCTGAGTAGTACAACGCCGCCATGGATATCTTCCTTGCTTCGTTGGGACGCGTTTCACTTTGCACTCGTCGCGCAGCAAGGCCATGCGTATGAACACACTTGGGCGTTTTTTCCAGCACTTCCGTTCGTCATGCGCGTGTCGGGGGACTGGCTCCTGCGTACGGGCCTCAATTTACCAGACTTTGACGCACAAATCCTAGGCGGCGCCGTCCTCGGTGTGCTCTTCGATTCCACCCATGTTCTATATCGTCTCTCGTTACACCACCTTGGTTCGCCGTCTGCCGCGTTCCTGGCAGCCGCACTCTCTCTGTTATCCAGCAGCCCTGCCACGTTGCGGTTCGCGCCATACAGCGAGCCGTTTTTCACCTATTGTTCGTACCGGGGCATGTGGGCGTGTGCACGCGCGCGGTGGGTCTCTGCGTCGGTCTGGTTCGCACTTGCGAGCACGTTTCGGTCCAACGGGATTTTTTTGTCTGGATTCATTGCGTGGGGGATGCTCGTGGCGCCGTATCTATCCGCTCGCAAAGACCTCGTGAGTGTGTATGCGCGTGCGTTTTGACGTTGCTCAATGGTCCCCCTAGCTCTCACCCGCCCGGATATTGTACTGCACCCTGCTGGTTGCGATCCCGCTCGTCCCGTTCGTGTACCACAACTACACAGGCTACGTCCTCTTTTGCACGTCCACGACGGGTCGTCGTCCAGAGTGGTGCGACAGCGGCCTCCTGCCCTCGATCTACGCGCACGTCCAACGCGTGTACTGGAGCGTCGGGTTTCTGCAATACTGGACGTTGTCCAACGTGCCCAATTTCGTCCTCGCGCTGCCCATTCTGGCCAACGTGTACGCGTTTTGCGCGTTCTATCTCTGGCGAGCGTCCCACGTCTATTTTCCAGGTTTGCTCGGCCGCCGTGCGGTGCGGCACCGGGGGAGGGCGGCAGCGCGGTCCAGACGACGAGCCCGACCCAGGCACAGGCACACAGTCACGCATGCCGAACTGCACCCACCGTCGCTCTTTGTTGCACCCTCGCTGCTTCCGCACGTCTTCCACGCGCTTGCTATGGCGCTGTTGCTCACGTTCAATGCGCACGTGCAGATCGCGCTTCGGGTGTTGCCCTCGCTCCCCCTTGTGTATTGGGGAGCGGCGTGGTTGCTCGTTGAACATCCGTCGTTGGGCAAGGCGTGGGTTGCCTGGAGTATCGTGTGGGGCGCGGTGAGCTGTGTGCTCTGGGCGGCATTTCTCCCTCCAGCATGAGCGCCGAGTTCGTGTGAAAAAGGGCGATTGGCAAGATGATGCATACATGCATCTATGACAGGCACGCGTGCTACTTCTTTCTCGCCAGGACCACCAAAGTTCTGTATGGGTATTCGAATACTCCCTTGCTTTCGTCGATCCAAACCTTTCCGTCACCCCTGGTTACGATCTCCTGGATATCTTTGGTAACGCTGTCCCTCTGATCGGGCGGAAGAATGGAGATGTAGCTTTTGCTTAACGCGCGTTCGATGCAAATGTGTTCCGGCGCGGGTATCTGATAAACCCATTCCTTCTCTTCGGGAGGCTTGAAGTTGTTGTTGTAGGATTCTGTCGAGAAAGCCTGTCGCCAGAGGCCGAGACGAAATTGGGGCGTTCCATTTTCGTGTATCTCGATGCGGTCGCGTAGCTGAGCGACCCAGCCAGCAGCATCCCTGCAGGACTGATCAAGGCAAAATCATGATATGCGAGCGGTCCCGTCACCTGTCCTCTAGGTTCCAGATAAAGGCCACTGCGCCACTTGGTTTCAGGATCCGAGCAAACTCTTCACATGCTTTGTTATAATCGGGACACCAGTGGAAAGCCTGGTCAACACATTTGAGGCATCAACGGATTGAGATGACGTTATTCTGCGGACCTGAGCGATAATAATTAGGTCTGCCCAACCATTTTCGACGGACGGGACGTTATGAAATGTGCCATCACTGATGGATACGGATGGGTGGACAACTCTTTGTCTGAACACCTCTCGCATTCCAGCGCTTGGTTCGATTGCCTTCAAGGTGGCGATCCTCGGTTCGTCATCCTCGTCCGACAGTAATGCTCGGGTAAACAATCCCGTCCCGGCGCCGATTCTGCAGTGTTGTTGGGTAAGGACGATGACGGCGGCGGAAGATGACGATTTACTACTTACTCGACCACGTTCATGGGGATTGTGCCATGAACAGCATTTTTGATAAAACGAACGCTGTCCTGTGGGTACGAGGGCCGTGCTCTGGGAGGTCAGTAAGTGTGGTCAGACATGTCGAGATGGACGGAGTTGACTCGCCTGTCATACAACTCGTTAGTACCAGTACCGAAGCCAACTTGGGCGACGTTGTGGACTGTCACGGACATGATACACACGTCAAATAACCAGATGCGACAGGGTTTTAATAGTGTCACGATGAAATCGGGTTGACATGGTCACATGGGGATATGAGGTGAGGGACCTGCTGCGGGTCTACTCGTTTTATTAGGACATTTCCAAAATAGCTACACATCCGGCGCGGTTGCTTGATAAAGTCTACTAAGTTTTTGTTGCCGACTCGTTTCACTAATAATACCTTCCCTTCCCCCTCTCCTCTCATACAATGGCCGCTCGCCGACAGCTCGTCCTCGGGCAACCCAACGGCGCCGTCACCACCCTCACTTTGACCGATTCTTCGCTCTCAATTAGCACCAATTTCGCCACCGCTGATACCCCGAGACACTCATTTCGCTTCTCCTCGTCCACCAAACCGGATCGTTTAGAAATTCCCCTACACAATGTCATTGCTGCATCCATGAATGGCACAACCGTCGACGTGTTCTACGTGGCTCGCATGTCGAAGCAGCGCCTTCATATGCAGCAGGTCCGGGGTGACGTGACCGACAAGGACGTTCCTCTTGCCACAGAATGGTGCAGTGTGATTACCGAGCTTGCATACCGAGGTACGCACTCCCGATTCGGTCCCTCCTCTCCCTCGCCTCACC
>JBBPJL010000675.1:0-14612 GCA_038088675.1 Xanthoconium separans | reverse complement strand
TTTCCTGTCGAGTTCAGAGTAAGTGGATAGTCCCATCTGAAGGCTGCGAGAGAGCTTAAAGTCTTTTTCTTTTGAGCAGAACACACCCAGATCAGAACCTTTTCAGGGGAGATCAGGAAGAACGACCGCATTACTAGTCGACTGTAGTGTTATTCAAGACTTATTCAGACTTTGAATTCATATCATCATCCTATTGGTGATAGAACGGCCCACTAACTGCGGAGGGTAGACTTTGAGAATCCCTCTTAGAAGATCCTATACAAGACAACGCCCCCTGCATGGCATATGAATCGCCTTTGAGACCAGACCGCAAAAGCCCACACCTATAACACCCACTCACCGTCAGGCCCATGAAACAAATGGCCTTGAACCACAACAACGCCTGAACTGAACCCCACCCCTACCTAACAAACCCTCAGAACCCAAAGCCACTTCCCCATCATCTATCCCGTCTACCCCACATCCTGACGAAACCATGAATAGCTCCCCGCCCAGCTGACACCCTCAGCAACCAAAGCACTTATTTCCAAAATTTTAACCCGATGCATGGACCATAGTCTATCCATGCGAGCTTGCTGTCAGTCTCACATGTGAGACTACTTCCCACACTAAGGAAGTCCCAAAAACACATCAAAGTCCACCATCGCCACCCCAGCTTACATCCCCAACTCCAAACCCACCTACCCGTTGATATATACCTATAACGCTCCATGTAACTACGCCATGCCCGCCGCCCGCATGACCCTACCACCCCCAATGAATAAATAATGTTCATCCAAAAAACCTGGAAACCAACACCCAACGTACCACGCTACAACCCACCACCACCCTAGTCTCGCCCAAATGGCACAAATGTACAAACTGCATACCAGGCACTTGCCCCCACATGGAAAAGATATGTAAAATCCCTACACCATGCACTAACGATCCATTCCACACGCTAACGATCCATCCCACCACCCAACAACCGAAATGAAGCACCCTAAGCGATCACCAGAATGCAGATGTGACACCTGAGCACATGGACACAACAACCACTCAACCGACTAAGTCACGACCCTGCCAACTCACTGACCACATAAATGGCCTATGCTCCCCTGTTCACCCCAACAATGGGCAAAGACATATCGTCCGCCAAACTCACCTCCAACGCCGCCCGTCACAACCCTATCTCGCACCCCAATAGTCCACAGCCCTCCCCCACTAGCCTCGACGAGGACTCTCCACACTCTGACCAGACCCCTACCCCTACGCGCACCTTAGCACCAACCATGACACGCATTACCTTGCACGATGACCCCCCACCTAAGCCCAACCCACCAAGCACCGCACCCACCCAACAAACCCCAGTCCCTATGGACCAACAGCAAACCCTTCCAGACAAACATGTCGGTACGTCAGAGCCCACCAATGAATGACAACCTAACCAAACTGACCAGTAACAAAAGAAATGCAACTACCGTCCCCACAAACCCCTATGCCACAGGCCCCTGCCCCCCAACCACAAACCCCCCCAGGAATGCACGTTGAAATGCAACCGCCCTCCCCAAGAACCCCTACCCCCACGGCCACCCATCCACCCTCAAAGCTCCCCACCCCCTCTTTCTCCCTCTCGGACCGAGACCTCATCATGTCCTTTCTCCGTGTCAAAGACCAAAACAAACGCATGGTCTCGACACCACCCAACGCCGCGAAAGCGAACCTGGCAAAGTATACCCCCATTTCCGACTACGGATTCCCAACCATCCACCTCTCGTCCCAAGGACGACTCCTTGAGGACATCAATGGGACCACCCTGAGGAAGTGGATCACGGTCGACCACCCAAAACTCCTCGTGAGAGCCTTTGACTATGACGGGAGCAGCCCAACACAAATGAACCCTATAATCACCTAACGCGTCAAAGACACTGTGAACGATGTGTCGACTGCCTATAATGCGAAAGTTGCGCAGTGTGAAGTATCCCCACCCGTCTCCATTTCCAGCTACCCTGTCAGCTCATCCCCGAACACCTTCCTCATTCACAATATCACAGAGGAAATCCAGGACATCCTAGTCAACCAACACATCTGGTCATCAGCACACCTCACCTTCGAGGTCCACCCGTTTGTCGAACGATCTCTCCCCAGCCTTCTATTCAACCTAGCTGGATTCACAACCAACACCCCGCATATCGTCCAAGAAGCCATCCAACTGATGTGGCACGATCAGGAAGTACGCCACACAATGGTCACCCTCCTCCAAGACAATGACCCGTTCTTCCAACAAGAGGAGGTCCTCGAACACGCCGACCAATACATCAACACTTTCATTGACTCTGTGGCGGTCGAATTCCTTGAATACAAAGTTATAGGAGGTGTTGAGACCCCTTGCTACAACATCCTAGCAGACTCCCCTACCACAAGTCCGGATGTCTGGACAGCCCTCCGCCACTTTCTTGCGTCACTCACCTACCCCACTGCCCTCTATGGCTTGGGAGTGGCAGTCAACCTCTTCTCCTGCACACTCTGTCATTCTGTCTCACATACATGAGGCCTGTGTGAGTTCCCCAACACACCCTACTGGAACAGCCCACCAGCAGCCCTGAAACCAAAAAGTGGCCCAAAGATGAAAGGGAATGTAGTGAAAGGGAAGCGTCTCTGATAACGCACAATATACCTAAACAATTGATGCTCAACCATCCCCCATACATATGACAGTCCCAACACGTCCAAACCATTGAATTACAATGTACCACAGTCATACCTACTACAATACATAGAAACTACTTGAATGATAATCCACACTCCCCACTCACTTGTGCGTGCCTGAGAACCCCCCCTGCAACACACATCATGACCCATAACCAATTACCCATCGCCTCAGAGACGGAAGCATGCATGAGCAGACATACACAGACTGACGCATCGACAACCTTCGTAACAGGATGCAAGGGCAACATACCTGTGTCATCACCCCACCTGCCTGCCCACATTTACTGACTGCACGCGGGACAGAAAAGCAGGCAGTGCCCAACCCTAGCGGCGGCCTATTTAGGCCAAGGACTTCCGCAGCTGGCAGCCCCAGCGAAGTTAGCAACAATGGCTAGGTAACGGTCTGTGATGCCCTAACCATCTAACCTAACATAAATCCCCCGTGACTGACTGGAATATGTCATCCTCACCCACCTAGCGATCGGGCAGCAGATGTGAGTAGAACCAATCACCAATGTCCAACCTGCTCCCTTCACACAAATTGAGGTCTCTTTTCTTGGTAATGGTGCTGGCCTCCCCATGTCCGAAGAGGGGGTTCACAAAGCCACCGGGAACCCCCTCAATGATGGACCAGGGGTGATGGAAGTTGGATCTGCGAGAGCGGCTTATGGCCCACAAGCCAA
Organism: Xanthoconium separans; assembly: GCA_038088675.1. Taxonomy (NCBI): domain Eukaryota; kingdom Fungi; phylum Basidiomycota; class Agaricomycetes; order Boletales; family Boletaceae; genus Xanthoconium; species Xanthoconium separans. Next base: position 11,238 of record JBBPJL010000675.1, on the reverse strand, counting down.
CCCCCAAAATGCATCCCAACCTGCACAACATGACCAACCACAATCACAACCAAATCCCCCACACAACACCGAGAGACTAACAAACACCCAAGCCCAACCACTGCCAAGTACCAAGGCCCAATCCAGAGCAAACGTCCAACTTGCCACTCTAAATGTCAAAGGCCGATCCTCTCAAACACACAGAACAGCGAACCTGATATCAAAATGGACAGACATCAATCGAACTGTCCACCAGTCACAAATTGGCATCCTGTGCCTACAGGAAACCCACCTAGAACCACACCACCTCAACTCAATCCACCAACTCTTTGGTCGCTGCCTCCAAGTTTTCAACTCGGCTGACCCCCGAAACCCAAGAGCCTCTGCAGGAGTAGCCTTCGTACTGAACAAAGAAAAGATAAAAACAGATGACGCTGAAATGATAGATATCATACCAGGCAAGGCCATCATAATAAGTATCAAATGGCACAACGAGAGTAAACTACAAATTCTGAACATATACACACCAAATGCCCAACACACACACCCATGCTTCTGGGACATGATAAGACAATAACTAACCGACCTACATATTAACTCAATAGATATCATGCTTGGGGATTTCAACATAGTCGAAGACCAAATTGACAGAGCGCCAGCCTGAGACGATGACTTAACCACAGTAGAAGCACTAAAAACCTTTCGAGAACAATTCCACCTAATAGATACCTGGCGACACAACAACCCCAACTCACGTACCTTCACATTTATAAGTAATACTAGATAGAATATATGTAAACAGAACACTATCCAAAACGACATACCAATGGGACACAACAGACACATTGATCCCTTCCGACCACAAAATGGTGCTAACACACATTATTCCCCCCAAAACGCCATACATTGGACTTGGCCGATGGACACTCCCACTTTTCCTTACCACAAATGAACCACTACTACAAAAGATTGAAGAAGCTAGTATACAACTGCAGCATGATCTAGAAACCCCAACCGCCACCCCAACAGAACCACAAAGACAATGCCTAGACTTCAAAAACAAGATTGCCGACATCGCAAAGAAGACGGCAAAACAACAAATAGCACGAATGACAAAGAGAATAAACGCAATTAAACGAGACATAAGTGCGACAGAACAAAACCCCAACATTGACAACAACCTGGACACCAGATTGAACCTTGCCCAACTACACCAAGAAATGCAACACCTTGAGCAAAAGGTAAACAAGAATGCCCGTGCAAAGGCACAAGCAAGATGGCAGGAAAAGGGTGAAAAAATAAATAAATACTGGACTAAAATACACAACCCTCGATGCCCAAGGGATATACTATACTCACTGTACGACCCACAACGAGAAAAAGTAACAACGAGCACCCGCGAGATGGCTAACATAGTGAAAAACTACCATGACGGATTGCAACAAAAAGACCTACTCCCGCAAAACCACCTAGAATGACAAAGAGCCGAACAGCATGTCCTAGATCAAATCCCAGAACACCAAAAGTTCCGAGACGATGACTCTGAACTACAAAACCTCCTCATCCCTATCCATGTGACAGATGCCCTAGCAACCTCCAAAAATGGAATGGCGACTGGCCTTGATGGTCTGCCATATGAGCTATGGAAAGCACTACATGAACACCATATAAAAAACCAAAAGAAACAACGCCCCTCCTTCGATATCGTACACTGCCTAACAAAGGCGTACAACAACATACAATGACATGGCACTGACCCCACAACTAACTTCTCAACCGGCTGGATGTGTCCAATATACAAGAAAAAGGACAGATCAAAAATAGAAAACTACCAACCAATCACGTTACTGAACACAGACTATAAAATCATGACAAAGGCGCTCGCCACACAGCTAGGAAAATATGCGTGCTCCCTCATACACCCAGACCAAACCGGATTTATCCCAAACAGATCTATCTTTGACCCTATCAGACTAGTCGAAATGATGTGCACATACACGGACTATATGGAGGAAGATGGAGCAATCATTGCCCTAGACCAAGAAAAAGTGTATGACAAGATAGATCACTCATACCTACTTAACACAGGTATACCTTTAAGTTTAAATTTCCTAGGAGAACAATTATCATTAATTGGAATATGGTAATTCAATTTCACTGAGCAAGTTGTAGAGACAGTGAAGCCATCATTAAATTATTGACAAAAACTAATAATTTAAAAACTAAAATAGAAATTTTACTACGAACCTTTAGACTACCCGAGCTCTTCATCTCCACTGTAGGAGCTCTCTATAAACATGCTCACACCACAATCATGATTAACGGAACACTGAGCACAACCTACCGAGTAACCTGAGGGGTATGACAAGGCGACCCCCTCTCGTGTCTATTATTCAATTTAGCAATTGAACCCCTAGCAGCCATGATCAGGAACTCAACGAACCTCACTGGATTTACCATTCCAGGAACAGAAACAAAAGTCACAATAAACCTCTATGTGGATGACACGACGGTCTACCTATCAGCCAAGGACAACTATACCACGTTAGAAAACCTACTCACCACATGGTGCAAAGCCTCGGGAGCGAAATTCAACCTGGAAAAAACCAAGGTCATCCCAATTGGCTCCAAACAACACCGAAATCAAATAATTACCACTCGTCAGCTACACCAAACGGACGCACCCCTCCAACCCAAAATACACATCACACCTGATGGACAAGCAACCCAAGTACTGGGCAGTTGGATAGGTAACAACATAAAACATGCTCAACCCTGGACAACAATACTTGACAAGATTAGCAACTGCCTAGACATCTGGGCAAAATCAAAACCTACCTTAGATGCAAAACGACTGATCGTCCAAATGGTAGTTGGGGGAATGACGCAGTTCCTTACAAAGGCACAAGGAATGCCGCCACCCACCCTAAAATCACTACAGCGCATAGTAAGAGAATTCATGTGGGACAAAGAATGCACCCCACCTGGTTTGAGCCTCGAACAAATAATGAAACCTGTAGAACATGGAGGCATTGACCTTCTGAATCTAGCAGCAAGGAATGATGCAATTGAACTCACCTGGTTACAAGCATACCTTACCACGCCAAACCCAAGATCAACATGGGCCTTTGTAATGGACGCAATAATAAACTGCATACAACCGAATGGAATTACACACCCAAAAGAAATAAACACCTTCTTGACGACTATAAAACCATCAGGAAGAAGAAAAAGGGACGGTAAACAAATACCACAACCGGTGTTAGCACTTATCAAAACCGCCAAAAAATACAACTTAACTTTCGCCCCAAGAAAACTATCCAAAGCACTCAAACGGCAACTACATACCTGCATGGTACCATATCGGAGTACCCCCAAACAAATACCACAAGCGAAGAACAAAATGCCTATGAACCACACACAGAGTCGTATACCTTAAAGACCTATTCAAAGCTGCAAAACGGCTGACACAACACAACTTACCCCACATGCCCAGGAGGAATTGCCGCTGCTGCTACTGCAGAAGAGACAGACGGAAAGGCTGCAAAGACCCCCATGAGTGTGCGCAAATAGCATGCACCATTACCGGACATCTCCAGCCAAAATACAACCCATATGACATCCAACCAAAAGACCACCTGACCTTGACACACCAACGCAAGGAAAAGAACAACAGAGCCAAAGTAGAACGGGGAGATGACATCCTCTTTGACCCGACCATAACAGCATGTGGGACCCTAGATGAATGCTTCCGAGTACTTACAGATTCAACACAAACCCCCCCAGAACCAGCTTTTCGCCTCCAAAACCCCAGATTGGAACAGGGCCAAAGAATTGCATCAACAATGATATCCACAAATGGTTCCTGTATAAACAATGGGAAATTAAATGTGCAATGTGGTAGTGGCGTCTGGTTTGGAGAGAACAACCCACTAAACAAATCAATAAGAGTACCTGGCACTCACCAATCAAACCAAACAGAAGAAGTAGTAGCAATCCTAGTCGCCCTACAAACTGCTGACCCGACAACACCAATCACCATAGTATCTGACTCACGATATGCAATAGACGGACTTACCAACCACCTTAAGACATGGGAAGATAACGGCTTGTTAGGAATGCAAAACAAAATGTGGCTTGAAGCGACTGCCTACCATCTCAGAAGACGAGCAGCCCCAACCATGTTCCACTGGACAAAAGGCCATCAGGGAACACTGGGAAACGAAGCAGCAGACCACCTTGCAAACCAAGGAGTGCTAAAAGAGCAACCTGACGAGATTGATCACTCAGTTCCACCCGAATTTAAAGCACCAGGAATTAAACTAACCACCCTAACGCAAAAAATGGCCTACAAGCACCTAATTACAACATGTATCCCACCATACCCCAGATCCACATTGATCAATCTGGACATTGCATGACATGCGATAGCGGACACTACTGGAAACCTTGAAAAACATAGTACACTCTGGAGAAAAATAAGACACCCTGACATCCACCACCCCATACAAACTTTCCTCTACCAAGCACTCACTGGATCCCTTCGCATAGGAGATTTCTGGTTGAAAATCCCTAATTACGAACAACGCACAATCTGCCATGAATGTAACAACACGACAGACACCCTAGAACACATCCTAATGGACTGCAAATCCACGGAGCGATCAACAATATGGATGCAAATGAAAAAGCTCTGGCCATCACCCACCAAGCATACAATCACCTTTGGACAAATCCTTGGTGCTGGTTGCATCACCCCCTGATCAGCTGAAAACAACCAACCAACCTGCAAAGACCGAGGAGCAGCATGCCTACAACGGATACTACTCTCCGAGTCAGGGCACCTAATCTGGGTCCTTAGATGTGAACACATTATACAAGGAACCCGACACACTGAACAAGCGATAATACAGCGGTGGACTAACAAAATACTGCACAGACTGAACCTCAACAGAGCCATAGCCAAACTGAAACAAAACAAAAAATTCACTCAAATGGTCAAGCACACCTGGAAAACAGCCATCCAAGAGACACCACACCAAGATTGGGCCACCAACACAGAGGTTTTAGTGGGTATTAACCTATCAAGGCCCCCTGACTGAACCAGGGAAGCTAGATAGTCCATGGAGTCCCACACCCCCTGAAATTCAGGGCGTGCATAAAAGCATTTTTCCTCGGACCAGTTACAGTAGTAGCTGCCTTTAGCATATTATGTAGAGCTAGACTAGTCAGCGGCTACATAATAAATGCACTTGTCCAAAGAAAAAAAAGGACAGAGTGATACTACACAGGGCCAGTTGGCTCTTAGTACACTAGGTTGTATAAGACTACTTCATCTCTCTCTGCACTCAAATACAGTAGTTGTGACTCACTTCACTAGAGCACAAGCTCACAGTAAGCATAACAGTCATTGTGGATTCCCTGACTGAATAGATCAGAGAGTGGTGTAGAACTCACAAGTATGCTGAATGGGGGTATGAAGGGGAGTGAATATGTTCATTCCAGGGATTCTGTAGGTCAGATAGTGGTTAGACAGTCAAGCTGAGCCCAAGAGAGTGGCTAGTAATGCCCTTCAGACTTACGAACGCCCCCGTGGCATTCCAGTGGTTTGTCAATACCATCTTCGCCAATCTACTAGATGTTTGCATTATAGTCTACCTGGACGACATTCTCATCTACTCCGAAGACAAGGCCTCCCACAAAGAGCATGTCAGAGAAGTACTCCACCGACTCTGCAAACACAGACTTTATGCCAAACCTGAGAAATGTGAATTTCACACTACATCCACAGAATACCTTGGTTATTACTTATCTCCGAACGGACTTATGATGTCTGCCGAGAAGGTCAAGGCCATCCAAGATTGGCCCGAACCTTGTAAGGTCAAGGATATTCAGTCTTTCTTAGGTTTCACCAATTTTTATCAGTGTTTCATCCACTCCTACTCCGATATTGTCGTTCCTTTGACTCACCTTACTCACAAAGGTACGTATTCTCAAACGACTGTCACTCTGCCTTCAACCGCCTTAAAGACGCTTTCACCTCCGCTCCCATTCTTACTCATTGGTTGCCTGACGCTCCTCTCATAGTAGAAACCAATGCTTCAGATTATGCCATCGCTGGCATTCTCTCACTCTGCTGTGTGGACTCCGATGTCCGCCCCGTCGTGTACTACTCGCAGACTTTGTCTGCCCCCGAACTCAACTACGACACCCATGATAAAGAACTACTTGCCATTCACGAAGCCTTTCAGACTTGGCGACACTACCTCGAAGGCTCTGCAACTCTGGTCGACGTCATCACAGATCACAAAAACCTTGAATACTTTGCAACCTCCAAACTCCTGACCCGATGGCAAGCCCGCTGGTCGGAGTTTCTCTCGCAGTTCAACATGGTAATACGCTTTCGTCCTGGGAAGCTCAGAGCAAAGCCTGACGCCCTCACTAGATGCTGGGATGTCTATCCCGAAGAGGGGGATAGGGACTACGCTCGAGTCAACCCTCACAACTTTCATCCAGTTTTCACCCAGGAACAGCTCACGTCATCCCTAAGAGCTACAGTCTTAGCGGACCCCCCCGTACTCCGCGCCAGTACCATGTTCAATGTTGAAAGACTACATAACGACATCTTATCTGCACTGCCCTCAGACCCATTGGCTTCAGTCCTCATGTCCAATACAACCCCGATAAACTCTGATTCTCGTTGGTCAGTAGACTCTGATGGTTTTCTACGCCTAGACAATAGCATCTACATCCCTGACACCAATGATCTCCAGCTCTGCGTACTCCGCTATAAACATGATCACCCACTATCGGACCATTTCAGGCAAAATCGGACTTTGGAACTAATTCATCATGAATACACTTGGCCAGGCATCAGAACCTTCGTCAAAGAATATGTATCATCGTGTACTACCTGCGCCTGCATGAAAGTCCCAAGACACAAGCCCTACGGTCTTCTCAAACAACTCCCAATCCCCAAAAGACCTTGGAACTCCATCTCCATGGACTTCATTGAACAACTCCTGACGTCCTCCGGCTACACTGCGATTCTCGTGGTAGTCAACTGACTGTCCAGACAATGCATATTCATACCCACCGACAACAAGGTGATGTCCCTGGAGTTAGCAAAAATGTTCCTCCTCCATGTCTTTTCTAAGCACAGAGTTCCCTCCCACATCACCTCCGACCGAGGTTCGGAGTTTGTCTCGCATTTCTTCAGGTCTCTTGGTAAAGCCCTCAACATCCATCTACACTTCACTTCGGGCTATCACCCTGAAGGAGATGGTCAAACAGAGCAAATGAACCAGACTCTGGAACAGTACCTCCGCATCTATTGCAACTACCAGCAAGACAACTGGTATGAACTCCTACCACTTGCGGAGTTTGCATATAATAATGCCCCAAGTGCTACCACCAGAGTTTCGCCCTTCTTCGCTAATAAGGGCTACCACCCCAACATCACAGTACACCCAAAAAGAGATCTCACCTCTGCAAAAGCACAACAATACTCCGTCAACCTTGACTCCCTCCATCAGTTCTTGAGAGAAGAAATGGCTCACACCCAAGAGCGCTATCAAGGCCCCGCCGACGGTAAGTGGACTCTGCCACCGGACTTTCACATCGGTGACCAGGCATTTATCAAAGCCAAGTACTTCTGCTCCACTTGGCCTTCCAAGAAGCTCTCAGAGAAGAACTTGGGACCTTATGAGATTATCGCTCAGGTTGGTAGTCACTCCTTCACACTCAGACTCCCTGACACTATGAAGTCTGTCCACCCTGTTTTTCATGTGTCACAATTAGAACCCACAGTACCCAATACCATTCCAAACTGCACCCAAACTCCGCTGCCCCCGATCGAAGTTGACAGAGAACCAGAGTTTGAGATCTCTGAAATTCTCACTCCAAAATTGATCGTCGACAATGCAACTGCAAGTTGCTTTACCTGGTACGATGGTCTGGCTATGAAGGTACTGATGAAGAAACTTCTTGGCTACTCACTACTGAGCTAGGCCACACCTCAGAGTTAGTATCGGACTTTCATCTCCGATACCCCGATAAGCCTGGCCCCGCTTACTCCCTCTAATTTGCGACCAAAATGTATACATTGCATTTTTAGACTAAACAGGAGGCGAGGTGTGAGACAGCCAGACACTAACTACACTACCACTACCTCCACATCTCCTTCTCCCACAACATCCGCTACCCCCTCAGCGTCCGCAGCCCCTACTCCGCCAGCGTCCGCCAACTCCGTCTCCACCTCCCCATACTCAACGTCGGTGTTGACATTGTTGTCGCCCTCCAATTCCATCGTTGCTGTGTACACCTCCTGTTGCTTGAGGTCAACAAGCTCCGCCAATAGCTCGTTTTGGTGGTTGAGGCCCTTGACCACTGCATCGAGGAACTGGCCAATCTCCTTGACAGCTGCCGTGATCTCTGAACCCTCGTCACCCTGACCCCCGCTCCGTGACCCACTCGCCTTCATCACCACCCCTGGCCTCGCCCTCTTTGTTGTCCTCATGGCCTTTCCTCTTCTCTGACATGTCGGACCCCGCACACTCGCACTTCTGCTTCACGTCTTGACACACTTGGCACAAGTGGGACCGACCTTGGGCCGGCTGGCACTCCTGGCGGCGCTGCATGCACTGCACACACGCCGCGCCCTTTCCCTTCCCCTTTTTTCCTTTGCCCGCCTGTTGGGCATGGACTTGCTTGGCCTATCGGACATTAGTCCCCGTCATCATCAATAACGGTGTACTCACACAGCGTTTCGCCTCCTCCTCCTCCTTACGACGATGAGCGGCCTCCGTGTGCTTGCACTCCTCCTCCACATGCCGCCGCTCCTCCTCCTTCTTCTCCTTCTTATGCCGCCACCGCTCGTTCGCCTTCGCCTTACACAACTCCTCGTTGTTGTCGTCTTCATCGAGCAGCTTGGAGTCGAGCCACTCTGTGATATCGGTGATGTTTTCATAATCAGACATGGTAGTGGTTGATGGTAAAGAAGCAAGAACAAGAGCGACACGCCCCTTATACCCCCGGTCCAATTTTGGACTCCGCCGCTCCCAGAAAACTCCGCATTGTCCTCTAGGTGCTTTGGCCTTCACAGGTTCAGGCCTAAAGGTGTTACGCTTACTGCGAGCCGATGCCCTAGCGAAGTTAGTCGCAACCGTACGAGTGAGAGAGAGATAAAGTGAGCAGTGATACAACCTTGTACTGCGAGCCAACAAGCCCAGCAGAGTACCGTCCTTTGCGTAGAAGAGATCAAGCTTGGATAAGCGAGATCGATGAGAAGTCTTGAAGGTACGAGCGCAAGTTAATGCCTCGAAGAGCTTGCAGACGAAGGTCGTGAAATAGAGGCAAAGTCGTAGAGCGGACGAGACTCTAGAGGATTCCCTCTACCAGTACACCAGTAGACGAGGATAGGATTGCGAGTAAAAGGGGCACCGAAGTGCAGTAGTGATACAAGCAGGTATCCGTTGCATAGAACTAGCTTAGAGCTACCAGGGAACAAAGGTAACTCTATATATACGTAGGCTGATGGTGCACGGACCATCAGGGTCAAGGGTGATCCAACATAGGATCAAATAGGCTTCCCATAAGGGGAAGGAACGAAAGGATTGAAAGGGGTCCCGTTGTCAAGAAGAGCGGAAGGGGATCAACGGGATCAAAGGATGAAACGTGCCCGATATGGTTTATAGGGTTCATAGGGCTGTACACATGATGGAAGATCAAGAACGGGGTTCCATCGGAAGGAGGAAATAGGATCAAGGGGGATCCGCTGTCTCGGGGCGATGAGGATCAGCGTGAGAATCCACAGATGATCGGAAACGCATCTAGTGCCATAAGCGGACGGAGTTCCGCATGGCTGTTCATGGGCTTCGGGTAAGCCCGGGTCGTGACGGGTCATGATAAGACATGCTCCTGCAACCGGCGAGGAGCGGAGTAACGAAGGGAAGGCGAAGGGTTCCGGGATTGGCAAGGAACGGGTGTCGGTCTTCAGGGTAGGTCTTGCTAGACGATCTGTGACCGAGATGTCTAGATGAACGCTGATTGGCCATAGATGAGAGTATGGCAGCTCTGTGGGTGTCCTATGACGAGGACGACGATGGTAGTACTCCCAGAGTACTGGTACGCACGGTAAGGCTTCTGCCAGAGCCTTGAGGTAGACGTGGTCCCTGTCCGTCAAGGAAGGGCGAAGAAAAAGAATTAAATGGTCTGGTCCAGTGGTACTGCCGGTGAACCGTGGATTTCCGTAACAAAAGGGGGGATACTGTCATATCCCAGAAAACCTTTAAGTCCAACCCCGAAGCCTCAAACTCTGTTGCCCCGCACCAAACCCTGTCTCAGTCACTTTGGACTTTCACTACTCTGCTCGGAGTTTACCTTCAAGTATAAACTCCTCTTTACTTCGCTCCTCTTCTTTCGTACTAGTATACTTTATTCTCGTAACTAACCTGTGCCCCGCCTATCGTTGCACCGCCCCGACAAAGTGTAACCCCGAGCACAGCTCCGGCCTTTTGATTACTGTACATTCTTAACTTCGCATACTTACTAAGATCCTTTGTCATAACCCCGAACATATTCTATTCAGTCCCCCAAGTATTTGGACCTCCATACTCTGTACCTTCGGACTTCAGTTCAAATATCAATTTAGTCCCCAAGTATTTGGACCTCCATACTCTGTACCTTCGGACTTCAGTTCAAATATCAATTTAGTTCACTCAACAACTCCACTTGAGTCTTTGACTCTCCTCTGACCTCGCTACTCAACTTCATTGCTTGCAACGTGAAGTCCCTTCCCTCAACTCTACATCCCCGAACTCCTATCCCCGAACTCCATAACCCTGAACCTACTAAGAACTCCCAGTAAGGGCATGACATTCCAACTGAATCGTCTTTGCCAAAGGTTCACTACGAAACTCTGGCGCTCTGGAGTTTCATCGGAGTTGATCGGTAACCCCAAATTACCAACTTAACAGTATCTGCAAGTGGGGGAGTTCATGTCAGACAAACCACTGCCTTGATCGACTGTGGAGCAACATCCTACTTCATGGATGAAACCTATGTACAAAGGAACCGATTCCCTTTCGTCCAACTCGCCGAACCTCAAGAAGCATACAACACAGATGGAACCATCAATAGATCCGGGACCATCCGCTACCGCACCCGAGTCACCATCTACATCCAAGAAGTCCCCTGAAACCAGGACTTCTGCATTGTACGATGTGGGAAACAAAATATGATCCTAGGAATGACCTGGCT
>JBBPJL010000674.1:0-14621 GCA_038088675.1 Xanthoconium separans | reverse complement strand
GGTTGAGCAACCATCTGAGAAGGAAAGTTCGACAGAAACGCTTGACGTTCGATCGGACGCCTCACCATCGAGACGGAAATCGTCGGTGCAGCTTGTGGGAAACACCAATCTGTGTGACAGCGAGTGGAGAAAAGTAAGAGTGGAAGACGTCGAAAAACTCGCTGCCTCAGGTTCCCGCATAGGTCGACGTCCCGAAAGTCAAGGCGCAGCTAGCTGACTTCTTTGGGATTCCCGTGTATTTGGGTTGTCTTGGATCTCAGTTACCTTGGATTTAGAAGCTTTCGTATTTGTACCCTGAACAATTTGTATCATGAGGACAGTCATATTTAAATGGAAATGGACTTACTATGGCCCAGTTGATGGTAATTAAACGAGATGTTGTTTATTTCTAAAGCCTTTGCCAAAGACGTGCACACAAAGCCAAACAATATTTCCGTCTTCGTCCTCACGCAAAGGATCAGAGCCAAGCACCACCATGGCGTCCTTTGTCTTACCCTTTAGGAGGACTTACAGATACCTTGTAAGTGGACAGGTTGTGTGTATACTTACTAGCACATACCAACCACCCGCCTAGCAATACCTTGCACATGAACAACCAGTCATCTTCTGGTCTTGTCTCCTGGGAACTGCGGGTCCCGTTTTCGCCTTGACAGTCCCCTCGATCAGGCAGAAATACTTTGGTTACGTTCCCGCTGAGCGCGTACCCACCACATACCCTCGTGAGTTTGTCTACCTTGCAGTCTGCAACGTACTCATCTCGGTCTTAGTTCCAAAACGACCACGGAGACCTGTCAGCGGATATGAGGATGAATAAATTAACATTTCTTGTTTCCGCCTCCATTAGTCTGAACATAGAGACTTGCTGTACGCGACAACCTACTCATCCGATACTGCTAGTGCTAACTCTTAACCCAGTGGACATTTCGTAGAATAACGCGAATGGATTTTCAAGTTGTTTATAGTATTTTGTGCAACTACCGTCCTACCAAAAGCTCGCTCTCCACGCATGTCTCATACGTGTTCGTCGGCGCGATGGCTGTGATCTCCAGAGTCCCATGGACCATAGCTGGTGACATAGCCTTGCTTGCACCTTATCCTCCGTAACGCCGTCGGCTCATATTCGATGGACAAGGCGTCGCCGATTGAGGGAACATTGAATTGTGTACGATGTAACATTGTACGAGTGTGGTAGAGCACGTGACGTTCTGCCGAAGCGTGACGCAACGCGATCGGACGAGTTGTTCTCGTACCACCATGAGTGCTCTGTCTCGCGTGTCTCGGTCGGTTCTACGGCGACCACTCGTCGCAGCGTATACGCGCGCGTTCTCAACCGAGTCCGACACACTCAAGCAGAAGCCAAAAGCCAGTACGCCTCTCCGACGTACCGCGTCTGACTCTCTTCCTATTCGTGCAAACCCGACCCCAACTCGTAGCCCAATCCGACCTGTAATAACATTCGCAACCGCAGAACGCTACATTCCAACCCGCCTACGTCCTCGCCTCACACCGGATTCGCAAAAACTCCACGACGCGTGGTGGATTCCTCGCTGGGGCCGGGATGGTGAAGTGTTCGTTTTCGGAAACGGTAGCTTTGTATGCTGGGGCTTGAACGAGGGCGAAGCTCGCCAGTTTGCAAAGGATATCTTGGCACCTTGTGAGGTAGGCTCGCTTCAAGATGCTGAAACCGAGGAACTCGAATTTGTGACGGATCCAAACGAGTAAGGTCGCAGCGTGTTGCTTTCAAGGGTGCGTACTCATCATGCCTTCCTCTTTCAGGAAAACCCGGATACAGGGTGACTTGATCATCCTTGGACGTGTCGCGCAACTCCAAGATCCTTCGAATGCCGCTTCTTTTCCTCCATCGAATCCGTCGCTCGACATGACGACGCTTCTCGCTCGGTATGCTTACTCTCAAGCACTCTCCCGGTCCACCACGCTCTCCGTCCTCGAAGAGTCCCTCGAGGCATATCTCCTGTCCGTCGCTCAGTTACCCCACTCCCTCGAAAAGACTGGAAAACCCGGACTCCGCCGTCAAGAACTCATCAAGAAACTCGGCATGCTCATGAAGTTCCGTCAAGGTCTCAATCTCAACCGCGAGAATTTCACTGATACTCCTGATCTCTACTGGGCCGAGCCAGAGCTCGAGGGCTTTTTCAAGTCCATGACCGCCGCGCTAGAGGTCAAGGCAAGGACGCATGCCGTCAACGAAAAGATTACTTACGCGACGGAGGTAATTTCGTTTCACTGTTGGTGCAGTTATTGTGTCTGACCAACCTCAGGTTCAGTCGACCCTTCGACAGCTGCTTACGGAGGTATGACATCAGTATAATCTTGCCGCGTCTAATGTTCAACGTACCCCAGTCTTCCTCACACCGCATGGAACTGGTCATTATTGCCCTCATTGCAGTCGAGGTCATCATTGTGAGCCCTGCTGCGTTTTCCCTTACAGCTTGACATCTAACCACATTTAGGCCCTAATAAGAGAGGGACCCGAGCTTTACCGTATGGTTTTCGGTTCGCCGAAAGAGAAAGGTTCCAGTCCGCATGCTCTCAGCTCGCAATAACTATTCCCAATATGCGCTAGTTTATCACATTCTGATATAGATCACTGCTCCATTATATAGCTATAGTGTACAAAGTCCAATACCACGAATCCTTGTGTACCGTGCAAACCTTGTCAGTAGCAATTCACTTCACCCATTCCAGGCTGCAACCCACTATCATGCATAGTTGTGTCTGATTCGGATGAGCTCCTCTGCAGATGAAGAACGCGGGGCAATGGAGCACTCGAACGGTAACGGCGCACTATCGTCATACCATAAGTGAATAACGCCCAATGGACAAACGAGGGTTCAGGGACAACTCACGATGACAGTCCACCCGTGAATTCCACCTTGACATCCATCTCATTTCCATGCTCATCGCGTGCCTTGGCAATGCAAAGGGTGGCCAGTACGGTTACGATGGCAGCCCAGACGTTTTGATCCGCAAAATACTTTCCGGGGCAGGCACGGCTACATGGTAGTCTCGTCAGCATTCAGGAGGCGAGCAAACATGTACACATGTCCCCACCGTCCGAAACCGAAAATGGGAGGGGCCGTTCCCTCCGCGAGCCCCCCGTCTGAAGTGAGATGTCGCTCAGGGATAAACGCCATCGGATTAGGATACAGCGTTTCGTCGTGTGCCATCGCCCTGCAGGGGGTCAGCCTAGGTACGCAGGTCAACAGATGGAACAACCTACCAAATGTTGACGAGGACGATGGCTCCTGCGATAGAGTTGTGATGCGTCGTATCATTACACGATACGAATTAGCTTACCTTTGGGAATGTACATCCCTTGGTACACGTCACTCGTCGCAGTCATATGTGGGAGTGCTGTGAAGCAGGTTCGAGTACAACATGAGCCTTGGAACAACTCACTCACCATTGGGTACCACGGGTCGCCAACGGGACGTCTCACGATATATAGCTTCTATGTACGGGAGATTGGGCCTGTCTGCGAAATCTGGGAGACGATGGTTGCCCACAACCCTGTCGATCTCTTCCCGTGCTTTAGCCTGAACCTCGGGATGGAGTACCATGGCGAGAATAAATACGCGTAGCGTGATATCGGTCTAAACATCGTCAAGACGACTCACCCGATCGCAGGTAGGTCGGTTAATAACTCACAGTGTCGGAGCCACCTATACGACTGTCGTGAGTGTCTGGTCTAGCAAAAGGAGCATCTCTCCAGATACCTAGGAAAGCCGATGCTGCCACCGCTTTGACTGCATTTTGATACGCCTCATCGCCTGGTGTCTCGAGCAACTCATGAACGATAGACTCTCCTGCTGTCCCAGCAGCCTAGAGAAAGAAGGGACATGTATCACATGTCGGAGTAGACGGGGACAATGATGATTACCATGTTGTCCATGACGTATTCAACCGGCTTGGTCAACACTTCCTCTGCAAGCGCACGGCATTCGGCGGCCTTTTGCTTGTACTCTCCTCCCGGCATCCAGGATGGAATATGCGCCACTAACCACGTCGACAATCAGCGTAACGCAGAATTGTCGAAATTGATGGGACATACAGAACGGGAAAGCGAGTAATAATGCCGCCCGCTCAGGCGTCAGCGCGTCCGTGAACAGACTGACCAGATGATCAACCTTGGTCACGTACAGGTCGTTCTTTGGCGCAACCTCATAGCCGTACATCGCGACCATGACCATCGCCGCTGAAAACCTACATGTCCGCCAAGTCAACACTATCGTCGCAAACAAATATCATGGACGATTCACGTCTTGCAATGTTTGACAAAGTCCTCTGGGACATCGAGGATGTTCCCAACGAGCTGGCGGGCCTTGGAGAGCGCCAATGGTTTGTATCGACACGCCGTCTCCTTGCTGAGCGCGCCGTTATACATCTTTCGATGAAGCCTCCATGTATTACCATACGGCAAAAGACCCGAGTTGAAATCCATACCAAACCTACATCAACATCAGTTTATTTCATTTGTTCGACAAGAGGGAGACACACAATTCGTTTGCCGGTATGTATGGTCTCTCAGAATAGATGGTTGACCGTCGTTCCAACAAGTCGCGTGCAACCGAGACACTATTGATGATGATGAAATCCCTTCCAAGCATGTTGGTGTAGACTAAACCACCTGAGGAATCAGAATGGTCAGAATACATCTAGCATTCGGAGCACGGAACGCACCGTATAGCTTTCCCCATTCTTCATACGACAACCAAGGGTGGGAAGTGTTAATATCGAGGACGTTACCAACCAACGGAAGCCCGGTCGGACCAGGAGGCAATGGAAGTCCACCTCTGCGTTGGCGTTGTCGCCACGCGTTGAGGACGACTGCGGCACCTAACACGAAACTGATAGAATATACAGACGTTGATCCTTTCATAGTGAGGAGACCACGCGTGGCGAATAGGACGTCATCACCTGTAAGCAGGTCAGAGAACCCATGAAGTCCCATGCCAATGCTTCAACAAGAGAGGTTCGAAGCACGATGAAGGGAGTGGCTGGGGAGGACAAAAGGCAGAATTCATCGGACCCATTTTTAAACTCGTTGCGCCTCCTATGTAATTGGTTAGTGGCCGGCCGGTGAGTCGGCGCGAATCCGTGCCCCTGCCAACGGTCCGCCACAGCAAACCTTTGCATGAGCCCACAATTCATTTTGGACCTACTCTGGTCCGGAAACCCAAACGACCGTTCGGCAGCGTTCAACGGGGACCGTTTTTTTTTTCGCTGGCTCTGTCAGGGTCGGACCCTGTTGGTTCTGAACTGGAACTGACTCAGGAGCTGATCAACGAGGCACGAGCGGTATTGCAAAAACACCAGATTTGGAGCGGACCATGCAGATGCTTGTTCGGCACAATCACCAAGTCTTCCAAAACCCAAGTTGATCCCAGGTCATATGTACGCTCCTGACCAGACAACTTGAACGCCGTCTAAAAGTACGTGATGCATTTGCGTGATTGCGTAAATAATTTCGACAACCAATGGGAACGTTGTCCTATCCGTTGTACTATAGATCATACATGTACTGTGTGAACGGCTGGTTTGGCTACGAACCTATGTTAGCACCAACAGCTCTGAAGTGACCGGCTTCAAGTACCATGTGAGTATGATGTATGGTGGACTGGCACTCGGCAGTCAAGTTGGCCCCGCTTGGCGTCGGCTCCACTTACGGCACCCAGCGCTGATTCAGGGCTTCATTACTACGACTTCACTCCGAATGTTCCGTAGACTGCATGCCAGAAAGTGGAGAGGTTCCCGCCGGTGAGTCGGCTTCAAAGTATATACTCAATTACCGTCTGGATTGACGCAAGCCCTGACTTTGGTTGAGAGTCAAGTTGGAGTCAAGAGTCGGAAATGTACGATAGGCCTGGCTTCGATGGGCTGAGACACGAGGCTGAGACAGGCCCGTTAGGTTGCAGAATGCCCCTTGGACAATCCGGATCACAGACTAAGACTAAGTAATTGTCTTCAGGGATTCCCATCACCTCATCCAGAGGTCCCGACCTCCCTCGGGGACTCTTGGGACTCTTTCCCGGCTCGACGTTAGCGGTTGCGGCTGGATTGCGACAAGTCGAACACAGCATCGACCCTGTTCCTTCGACAGAGATGTAAGGTGAACGCATACACAGGCACAATTTATAACAGCTAGCCCGCCCTACTATCGGCGGCCTTCCTCAGGTCGACGATGCGATAATCAAGTTGAACTGAAAGGTGGTACATACTGCTATTCGACTATGATGACAGAGACAAAGGATGAGATGAAAAAGTACACGAAGAAACAATTGATACCTTGACTCGATGATTCAGAAACACTTTCATGATCTTGCTAAAGCGACCGCAAGAGCGTTCAACAGGTGAGCTGATGAATAACGAACGCGGCGGACAAAATCAAAATCCATCAATGTCGATAGCATGGCTCCTACGACCGCATGTCATCGAGGACCACAGATCAAGTCAACGAGGAGGCATTCGAAATGAAATACCTTGTCACAAGTGCGTGGCTTTCTACCTGCGCGTGAAATTTCGCCATTCGCCACCAGAGGTAAGTGCATTGGACCAGCTATCGGTATTGCCACGACTGAACTCACGGTTTACCCTTGCGATCCTTGACCTTTCGCAGGAATTGGCACTGTCAACGGAGGTGGCAAGAGACCATGTATCAAGTAAGTCTTTTAGCCAGGACAAAGTAGCAATTGATTTCCTAAATATTTGATCGAGCGCGATGCATATAGGCGACCCAACGATTTATGTACCTCTCTGAATACACAATGTACAAAATATCCTCAATCCCTCTTCTATCCAAGAAGTTCCTTAACGCCTTCGAAACGAGGCGTGATGCGGCAGGGGAACGTGACAGGTCGACTAGCTCAAAGGGTTAACGATCACAGCGACAACACGGCCGTCCCCACAGGGGCAGCATGCACGACTCACAGCGCAACTCCGCCAGTGAACTTGGGGAACACTTCAATTTCGTACCCCGCAGGCCCGATCGCTTTGCTGAACCTGAACAAAGATAGCATGCTCGCGGCCGCCAGCCAAGTGGAGACGTGTGCGAGGTAGCGGCCAGGACAGATCCTGCGACCGTGGCCAAAGTAGAGGCCAGACAGTTCGTCCGAGAGGAGGTTGCCGTCTGCGTCCAGGTGCCGTTCTGGTTTAAACGCCGTCGGATCTGGGAATTTTTCCTCGTCCCGGCACATGCCCCTAGATAGGAGACGGGTGACTCTCGTGCCGGGGTATCGAACAAAAGACGACATACCACAAGTTTGGTATAATGACTGAACCTGAAGAGAGGAATCATGAGTGGAGTGACACGCCAGAAACTTGACTGACCTTTGGGTATCGAGCAACATTCGAAAATATCATCTTTCGTCACCATATGTGGGATAGCTTGTCGGTAGTCAGCAAACTACAGCGGAGCTTATCTCTTTATATGACAACGTACACATTGGGATAATCGAACCCCACCTCAAAGTTTCTCGAAGGAGGGCATCAATGTATTGCAAAGATGCCCTGTCGCTGAAAGTCGGCAGTCTGTCCCGACCTACTACCTTATCCAATATTGCTTGTGCACGGTCCTGTACCTTTGGATTCAGAATCATCGCCAACATGAGCGTATTTAGGGCGGATCGTGTCTGGAAAACGATGTCACAGATGTCGGATGGCTAAGACATGCAAATGGCTGGACCCACCGTATCGGTGCCGGCTTTGCACACAAAGGGGGGGTAAATAGTGTCAATAGCCAAGGTGGTGGTATGCGATCTCTTACCTAGGAAAGATGACGTCGCGACGTCCTTTATATTCTGCTCATGCGACGCACGATCTTGGGCTGCCTCCTTGTCGTCACCCTCTGTCAAACAGTACGCAACCATGGAATTGTTTTCGATACCCTTTGCCTGCCTCATACGGTCAGCATACGAGAACAGGTGCAAATGGGACAGACCACATACCAGACATTCCTTGACAAACTGAAAAGGGATGTCTCGAACCCTGGGAGACAGCTCCCTGCTTCTTCTTGCCATGCGCTTGAGCTCACCACCGGGAAACCACGATGGAAGCTTGAGGACTAGGATTCGAGTCAGCAAGACAGCGGAAGCGCCCGCTACCATGACCCACGTTGAGGGAAAAGGTCAAGCAAAAGCGCCCTCTCAGGAGTCATGTTGATAGCGATATCAATCATCTCTTCGATCGGCTCTACAAAGGGATCGTCCTCCCCGACGACATCATACCCATACGTGATGGCCATGACGATGGACGCAGCAAACCTAGTAAAAAAACGATTACAGTAATGCACCTTGACAGAAGGGCTTGCTTACGTCTTTGTATGAACCTCATAGCGTTCCGGCGAGTGCAACAAACTTTGCATCAACGCTCGCGTTTTCTCGGCCACCGAACCGTGGTACTTGGGTATAACCGAGCTACCGAAACTATGATGGAACATCTTTCGATGAGTCCTCCAGAGTTCGCCGTAAGACAGATGCCCCGTGTTGAAGTCCAGGCCAAAGCTACCAAGATCATGTCTGTTAAACCAACCTATTCCAATAGGTTGGGTCACTCACAGTTCGGAGGTCTTGATGACCGGCCGGCCGGAGTAGATGGTCGAACGTTGCTCGAGCAGCGCCTTGGCAACCCTCTCCGAGTTGATAATGATATACGTTTGGCCCAACAGCTTGCACGAGACAATTTCACCTGGTATACTGGGATGAGGGAGCAAGAACACGACACCCTGCTCATAAGACCACGTACCATGTGCTTTTTTCCATTCTCCATAGGTCAACCATGGTTCGATTTTGTTGATCTGGAGTGCATTCCCGAGAAAAGGGAGTCCTTTGGGGCCAGGTGGGAGAGGAAGCTGATGAGGCGTCAACCTCTTCCGGATGACGAGTCCGACGAAGCAGACTGCCAGGAGAACAGGGGCGACAGCGAGAGCGTACAGGGTAGTGTCTGGATGAACCATCTTCCGTATGCTGAACGTTGCATTCCCAACGAGATTTTATAGTCTCATGTCCATTCCATCGAAAAAGGGTGCATGCATGTGCCGTACACCCTGGGGTGGCATGTGCCCAGTGTATACGGCACGAGTGATGTCGAGCTCAGTGATTAGACGGCCGCGCACAAAGTAGGAATAGAACGGGGCTCATGTCTGGTTAGGATTAAGTTCTGGTCAATGGTTTCAGACGACACGCCACCGAAAGTGAAACACTTGCGTGATGGCGTGGATGTGGTAGTCTGTAGTCTGGTTACCTTTTCAGAGTGTTACGAGACGAGTAAGACATGACATGTCTGATTGCTCGTTTGCTCACGGTCTGGAGATGGAGTCCTAGCTTCGCATCTGGCAATGTCTCAAACAATTCATTTCCGTTCGTCTGCGGTGAAACCTATGCATTCGTAACATGTCAATGGTCAACGAAAGAGCAGAAAGATAAGGCAATAGAGTACGAAAAAAGACGCGCTCAAGAACAATCATCGTCTCTTGGCAGGAGGCTCATCGAGGAAATCGGCTGCGACTTTCCTTTTCGCCCCGAACCCGAATGCTACCCTAGTCCTCTCTCCCGTCACCGGTGTACTACTCTGAGACGGGGTATCCACGGCAGACGATATACGTGAGAAACCTGGCTTCGTGGGCATGGGGGACCCAGAGCCATTCGTTTGTACAACAGACGAGAATCCAGAGGGTACGGGGCTCGCGGTGGCCGAGCCGTTCGCTTGAGGCGCAGGCAACGTAATAAACCCTGGAGAGTCGAGGGGTTGCGGCGCAGCGGCTTTGGCGGCCTCTTTCTTCTTGCTTTTCGTTTTCTCCGTCTTGCCCTTGGACAGTGGTTGGGGATCGAGGAATTCCGATGCTTGAGGAACGGCACTGTATGTAGTGGTTTAGTCTAAGGCGCAATCAAGGGGAAAGGGAACATACCCTCTGTTACCAACAGACAATACAAAGTGAGCTTGCCCAGTCTTTTCTTGTCGGATTTGGAACGCCTTGTTCATGCTCAAAGGTGTATCACCACTCGCCATGGCCTCCTTCTTCTTCTCATCTGCAATCTTCTTTAAACGTTTCTCCGTCTTCATCTTGCCAGAACCTTTGCCATGAAACTTGTGTGACAACGCTTTCCAAGCCTCTTTGGGCGTAAGGCTGCGGCCGAACTCATCGTAATAAACGATGTTGACATCGGGCTTATAGTTCTTGAACAAATCGAGACCGGCACGAGCGTCCTGCTGTTCTCGGACACGGTTCTCATACTCTCGCGTCGCCTGGTCCTTGTTGCCGCCACGGGCCTGCAGTCGGTCGAGCTCTCGTTGAGCCAACATTCGTCGGTAATCTGCAAGCCAGACGTCGCGTTGTTGCTGGACCTTCTCGCGCTCAGACTGGTCGGCGCTCGGATGCGCCAGCAGCCCTTGCTGGCGGAGCAGAGCCAATGTACCGGCCATACCTGAGCCAAAGGTGGGCTCGCCAGACGACCCATCTGCTGCTTCACCTTGACCGTTCTCTGCAGCAACCTGTTCCTCAGCTTCCGCGTCTTTGATAGCCTGTTCGATCGCGTCGAGCATCTCATCATCATCTTCCTCTTTCACCACCACCTCACCGGCTTCAATTTCGTTCAGGGCCTCATCTCCTGCCATCTCCACATCCCGAGATAGCGATCGAGATTTAGGTGGAGGTGGTGCCACAGAGGGTTCTACTTGCTCCACTTTGACTGCAGCAGGGTTGTAGGAAATGGCGCGAACAAATTCAGATGTATCGTCGAAAGTGAGACCGGCATCGCCGGCCTCTTGTTCCGCTCCTTCGACCTTGGTATCATCGGCGGTGGAAGATTGTCCCCGAGTGCGATCCGCAGCGACTAGAAAGGCAATCAGATAAAGAGAGATCGTGTGCATGGATGACCACCTACTTTTACGTGCGATTTCTTCCGGAGATAGCTTTTTAACCTTGTGGACCTTAGCTCTTCTTTGACGAGCGAGAGCAGCTTGTAGCTCATCGTCATCCACAAAATTGGCGTCTAACTCACGTGTCCGAGGAACGACAGGTTTCTCGTCCACCTCCATTTGATCGGCGTCGTCACCACCGATGATCTCATTGTCGATTGGAGCGCGTCGGGAAGAACGTTTCTTTTTCGTCTAATGGAATGGATACAGTGATTAATAATCGCACAAACAGGGTGATATAAAGCCCACCTTTGGCTTCTTGAACCCGACGTCCCCTTCACGGAGGTAATCATGTGTCTCCAAATTTTCTAACACGTGTATGAGAAGGGCAGGAATGCGCAATGATAACGAGGCACAACTCACTGGCATAATCAATCGACAATAAGGCACGGTTTACGGACACAGCACCTTCTTCTGTCTCAGGTTGTTTGACCGTGGCTGATTTGATGGAGCTGCCCAGTCGGAAACCCTGAGGGTTGAAGTGAACGATTGTGGGCAGATCGGAGAGATGAACAGACATACAGTTTCACGTGGACCTTCCAAGGCCTCGTCGTACTTGGCCAAAACGGAGCGTTTCATTCCTTGCTTTCCTTCCTCGAACTCTTCATCATCATAACCAGTGTAGTCACGGCGCTTGATCTTGAGCTCCTGATTCTGTTTGGTACGCTCCACTTCAGCCATTTCAACGTTTTGTAGCTCATCCTCTAGTATGTCTGAGTGAGCTGAAGACATGGAAGCGATGTGAAGACTACCTTCGTTGTCGAGGATGCGACTGTCTTTCAAGGTGAGTATGCGGGCGTCGCCTTCTGCCAGTTCATCGAAGTCGTGGCTGACCTTGAGACCCTCGAGATCCTCTGGAGGAACGATTGAGAAACGGAGAGAACTGGATGAACGGTACGTACTCTCGGTGTATTCATCTTGGAAGACCTTGTCCATATTCTCTAGCTCTAGCTGCCGTTTACGCGCAAGCTCCTTCTCGCGCTTCTTCGCTCTCTTGACCCATTTGAGGGTATCCTCTGAACCGCCATCGGGATCACCGAGAGTTGCACCGGTCAGGGAGGCGTTGAGCTCTCGTCGATTCCTCACCCTGGTGGGAAGTGTGCTTGAGCGAGATAGAGGACAAACGTCGAGATGTACTCACTTGGCAATTCTATCAAATATTTTCCTGGGGAAAGGGTGTAAAATCAGAAACAATGTCCTGGCACACGAAACGAACCATGGCATTACTTTGTCTCGCGCTCTTTTGCCTCGCGCTCGCGCTGGCGGGCATAGTTGTCCTCGGCCTGCTTGTCTGCGTCGTTTGCGGGTTCTGCATCCTCTGTGAGTGGTTTGAGACCAAGAGAAATACGGATTTTGTTGGTCTCTTCGAGGGAAATGCTCTCTTCCATTGACGTGGTCGTCGTGGTCGTGGTCTATGGTGGATCAGCTTAGTCAGCAACACCTTCCTCTGACTTGGATCTAATCAAGCTAGTACAGATATTTACTATATAAGCCTGCTCGTACTAGTACTACTAAGTCTCTCTCCTCCCCCCCTTGCATGGATTCCTCGCTCACAGTCTTATTTGCAGTTTCGTTCGTGGTCATAACCCTCTGGTCAGCCAGGCGTATTAGAGAGCTGCCCCCGGGTCCGTCACCCGTCCCCATACTCGGAAACGTTCTCGGGGTAAACCCTCAAGAGCCATGGGTGTCCTATACACGCTGGGCAAAGATATACGGTCGGTCTCTCTGCGCGTCGTCGTGCATCCCCCAACCATCTCTTCAGGTGACCTCGTCTACTCTCGGCTTTTGAACCAAGAAGTCATTGTCATCAACTCGGAGGAGGTCGCAAAGGACCTCCTCGAACGGCGCTCCTACAACTATTCAGACCGACCCGCCATCACGCGGTTGACCAATGACTTGTGAGCTCGTCTTCGAAACAACACGAGGATCGCTTCTGACGCCCTCACAGCTTCGGGTGGTCGTTCAATTCGGTCATGCTACCGTACTGTGACCGGTGGCGTCTGCACCGCAGAATTTTCCATCAGGCCTTCCGACCTCAGGCTGCTTTCACTTACCGCCCCGTCCAGCTTCAGAAAGCACGCGACCTCGTCCTTAACTTGCTCGAGACCCCAGAAAACTACTTTACCCATATCCAGACGTGCGTTCGCATCTCTGGTTTCGATTCTGATCTTTGTTCATTTCCGTAGGCATTCGATCTCGATCATCATGGCAGTCGTGTACGGTTACGAGACTGCACGTCGCGACGATCCCATCGTCAACGTGGTACAAAGGGCTATCACCCTCGCTGTGGCGTCCATACGTCCAGAAGTGGCCGCATTTCTTGGCTTCTTCCCTTTCGGCAAGTCTTGTTCCATCTGTGATGCTTCCCATCGCTCTTAGTTTGTCCACCCCAGTACGGTACATCCCGACTTGGTTTCCCGGCGCATCGTTCAAGCGAAAGGCCCTTCTATCCCAGGTTTATGTCGTAGACATGGTCGAGACCCCTTTCCACTTTGTGCAAGAGAGTATGGTCAGATGCAATGAGCTTGCATATTTATCATGATGGCTAAAGGTCATTGCCAGGCAGCAGGCACTGCAACGTCATCCATGGTCTCCGATTCGCTCAATCGTGTTAACAAACAGGATGTCTCCGACGAATACGTGCTCGCTGTTAAGGAGTCCGCGGTGACGGCATTTTCTGGTTGGTCACCAATCTAGAGACTTCCTTCCCCATCTGACCCGTCATTTCCGATCTTTAGCGGCGTCGGAAACAGTGAGCACGGTTCGACCTCCAACTTACCGCGACCTTTCTGATGGGCACAATTCAGACTTCCTCGACCCTACTGATTTTCATATTGGCAATGGTGCTCCATCCGGACGTCCAGATGCGCGCGCAGGCGGAGATTGATTCGGTTGTTGGAATATCGCGACTCCCGGTATTTGAAGACCGCCCCACACTTCCCTACATCGATGCAGTCTTGCGCGAGACAATGCGCTGGCGTCCTGCAGTCCCTCTAGGTAAATAGCCTGATTTTTTACGTTTCATGTTCTCCGAGAAATCAATCAACCAGCCGTCCCGCACGCTACGACGAGCAAGGACATCTATGGTGGTTATTTCATTCCCCAAGGTTCGTGACACAACGACGACCGCATGACCTTGTCTGATTGAACTTCCGCGGTAGGAGCCACGGTCATTATGAACATTTGGTACGCCCACCCCTATCTTTGCCGTTCCCCAATTAGACCTCGGTTTGATGATGTAGGGCCATGACTCGCAACGAAACCAAATACCCAAACCCTGAACAATTCCAACCCGACCGGTTTCTTCGTGAAAACGGTGAACTCACGGACGACGCAATGGACTACGCCTATGGCGCTGGTCGACGTATCTGCGTGGGGCGACACGTTGGAGACGCGTCTCTCTGGTCCGCGATTGTGACCATCTTGGCGGTGTTTCGAATCACACCGTGTAGAGACGAGCAAGGAAATGACGTTGACGTGGAACCGCAATGGACAGCGGGCGTTACCTCGTACGTCACCTCCACCACCACGCCGTGTCGCACAAGGTGCTCACTTGCATCGTCATTTCCTAAATAAACAAACAGCCACCCGCATCATTTTCCGTGCCAATTTGTTCCGCGGGCTTCTGGTGGCTTATCGGCGGAGAAATTGGCTCAGATGTTCTGAGCGTCACTTATCCTGTGTTTTCC
>JBBPJL010000673.1:0-14622 GCA_038088675.1 Xanthoconium separans | reverse complement strand
ACACCATCCTCACTGTGGTGGAGATGGCAACAAAGTACAGTGGCGACCACCACCACCACCATGTCACAGCAACAGCGATGATGACGATGTTGCCACCATGGCACCAGAGACAGTGAGGAGGGGCTGTGGTGACCACCATCACCTTGATGATGTCAGCACTGTGGCATTCCCCTCACCGTGGGGGAGATGACAATGACACAGGGTGGTACCACCACCTCCCTTCCATTACCATGCTGCATCATGTGGCACATATGCTGTGACAACCACAACGACCATGACACTGGCATGGTCAATGAGTCCAATGGCTCGCTCAATGGGCTCGCCTGCCACCTGGACCCATCCCAATGCATCAACGAACCCAATGGTTCATTTGATGGACACACCCACTTCCTGGACCCCTCCCAAGTCATTGATGAGCCCATTGGCTTGCTCAATGCACCCGCACACCACCTGGACCTGTCCCAACACATTGACAAATTCAACAATTTGTTTGACACCCCTGCCCACCTCTTGGACCCCTCCCAACATGTCAATGAGCACACCGGCTCGCTCGATGCCCCTGCCTGCCACTTGGACCTGTCCCAACATGTTGACAAACCCAATGGTTCATTCAACGGACCACCTGGACCCCTCCCAACATGCCAACACCCCCTGCTTGGCACCTGAACCCTTCCAATGCATTGATGGACCCCACAGTTTGTTTGACACACCCACCCACATCCTGGACCCCACCTGGCATGTCAACGAGCCCAACAGCCTGTTTGACACCCTGCACCCCTTCCAAGGCACTGACAAGTTGAATGCCTCTGTTCGATGTGTTCCCACCTTGAACTGGCCACTGCAACCACACAGCAATGACAGTGATGCAGCATTGTCAGTAACATGACAACATGACAACAGCAATGGTGCGTGCCCTGGCACCCACCATTGCCACAATGGGGATGACAAGACATGGTGGTGACAACCACCACCATGAGAAGACAACCTCAACAGTGGTGAGTATGGGTGATGAGTACAGGCAACATATTTAGGATTTGTATATTTTGTACATAGTATATAATATACATTTGCTTCTATCAAAACTACAAGCAGTGAGTGGGAAAAAAAAAGGCACTGGAGCCTCTGGAGTGTGCTGGAGCACTGTACAGTGTGACAGCAGGTGACAGCACTGTGACAGAATGGCACAGCACACATGTCACTGTATAGTGCTGTACCAGTGCTGTACAAAATGGGACATCTCTGTGACTACTGTGACCACTGTGACCCACTGTACAGTGCTGGCCAGTAATGATGGGTTTTGCTGATGAATGCCCAAATCATCAACAAAAGCCTGGTGTCCAACATGTAATGGCAAGTTCAGCACCCAGGGACTGATGGCTCATCAGCGTGCATGTGCAAAGGCTGTGCAAGACTGTCAGGCAAACAAAACACTTGCAAAGGAACTCAGATGAGTACAAAAAGAAGGTATGTATGAACCAAAAAAATGACAAATACCACAATTATGTGACAATCTCAATGCATGTTAGCAGTGAAGTGAGCCCAGGGCTTTAGGGACAACACTGGTGGCCCAGCACAGCCCGTACAACAAGGTACATATGGATTTACATTATGAAAAATCACTGTGTTGTTTTGATTGCCTGGTAGCATTTGATTATGATGGAGGTGGTGTCAATCTAGATGATGTCGCTCCAGATGTGCACAATTCAGATCTGATGGGGTCCACTGTGTTATGGAAATATGTGCTGGAATGTTTGTTTTCTTTCCCTGTTTCACTTGGACTTGTCTTCTTCTCACAATGGGACTCTTTTCCCATTCAATGTTTTCCCCATTCATCCATTAACAACAATGTATAGCCACTCAGAAGGACACCCCCAAGTATGGTAATCCATTTTATCCCACTCACTGAATGTTCTGCTCTTCCAGACAGCAGGATCCATGTTGTTCCAATCCTTTTCCAATCCTTCCCATTTCACTAGCAGAACACTTATTATTGTTATGGAATCCATGGTTCACTGGCAGTACCACTGGACCAAACCACTTTATTCTTTCTTTGCCTCTCCTTGATGGACAGGGACATCATTACCACAAGGCTCTGGCAGAAGCCTTACCCATTACCGGAGTACTCTGGGAGTCCATAGGACACCTCTGGAGTCACCATACTCTCACTTATGGCCAATCTTGTTCCTCCTAGACATCTCGGTCATAGACAGTCTAGCTTGACCTTTCCTGAAGACAGATACCTGCTCCCATAGCCAATCTCAGAGCATCCCGCCTTCCCCTTGTTATCCCACTCCTTGCCGGTTGCAAAAGTACAACTCTTCATGACCTGGGCTGATCCTCAGCCACTGTACAGCTGAGTGGAACCCTGTTACGCTTACCGTGACAACTGGAGTTAACACAGTTGTAGAGGGCGAAACAAAGAGTGAGCAATGTTCTGTTTGATAGTCAATGTCTTAAGTGGAGCGAAGTCGTCGATGTCATACTCAACCCTAAGTGAAAGGGTCCTCTTGTAATGACGCAAAGTCCTAGTTCTTCACAATAGGAAACAAGGGAAGGCATGAGCAAGAAGAAGGGGACTTTGAGCAAGTGGAACTCCAGTAAACGCGGTATGAATTGCATAGAACTAGATTGGGTTGTACAAGTACAAGACTTGGATATTTATATGATGCATGACTTTAGCATGGACCATTGGGTCCTGTAGGAAAGGTAAGTGTTCCACTAATCGGAACAGAACAGAAGAGGAGGAATTGGAAGGAAAACAGAAAGGAAAATGGAGTCCCGCTGTCTGGAAGAGCGGAATGTCAGCGAGGGGGAAGAAACAGGTGTCATACTCAGGAAGAGTCACCAAGTGACAGTACAGCATTGTATGGGATAGTTTGGAAAACATCGGATAAGGGTGGTCCCTATCGTGAGGAGTGAAAGAGTTCAAGAGTAAGAAAAGGAAAATAAACACACCAATCACAAAACTGTAACATTAGCCCCTCTTTATGGCTCGAAGTCCCATCTTTGAGATTTACTCTTCCACTACCTCTTTAATTGTGTCCACAGTTGACCTCATAGTCGGTGAGGTCGTATGAATCCTCAATTAACGGCTTCTCCCAACAGAACTCCGGTGTGTGTCCTTGATGGCCGCAGTGTAGGCAAGTATAGAAGGAGCAATCTTTTTGCGCATGGCCTGGCACTGTTTTGCGGCAAACGGGGCAAGTGTAGTGGGGGCAGTCTGGTCATATATGGTCCATGCCCCTACAAACAAAGCATCGGGTGCGATGGACGTAGGGAGATGTGGAGGAGCGGGGAGTGGGAGTTTGGTCAACGTCAATGGGGTTGGTCGAGGACCTGGCAGGTGAGGGCGATACCGAAGCCACCTTTTTACCTTTGTCTCCTCATTGGCCCTTGACATCTGATGAATGGAGTCCTCCAATAATGATGTACTCCCTGGTGCCGGTTTTGGGGGATCAAGTGGGAGTGGGAGAGGGACAGCAAGGGGGAGAGTGGCCAGGATTTGATCCACGAGTCCCCCATCAGCAAAGGGGTTCTCTCCATTAGTTCTGGGGCGAATTCCCGGATGAGATCTCCCAGGGTTGACACTTCTTTTGTCGGGCTTACCAGGGGCTGGCACAGGAATGGGGGTAGAATTTTCTTTATTGGACGAGGATAGAGGAGAGGAATCTCTAGAGGCGGTGGTGGAGGCAGCGGTAGCGAGGTCTTCTCTAACTGATGAGGAGTCTTTGTCCCAGGTGTCAAGGGGGTTGTCCCAGGGGATAATTGACTGGTCGAGGTAGAACTGCTGGTATTGGTGAGGAAGGGATCTGAAGACGGTGCAGATAACAGGGGCAGCAATGACGAAAGGGAGTTTGTTGAGGGCCGTAACAACTCCAAAGCACTGGAGAGTGTTGTAGATGTATTGTTGGGCCTCGGAGATAGTGGTGTCCATAAGGACGTGTCCAGGGTTGGGCTCGAGTACATCTCCCATAGTGATTTCATGGATTCGCTTGACAGTATGGAGGGATTGGGCGAGAGCATGAGGGTATCAATGGCGCGACTGTGCACAAAGGTGTCATCTTGTTTAAGATATCTGTGAACCATGGGGTTGGAGAGGAGGGTGCTAAGGGCCATTTGGCAGTGTTCGGGAGGGAAGCGGTGAAGTTGAAGGGGGGTGTTGATGGGAAGGTCATTGACAGTAGCGTACACGTTTCTGTGGGGGGATGGGGATGAGGGAAAGCCTGCCACCAGATGGTGTGCCTTATAGCTATTCCCATTATTAGTCCCGATTGGCTACCTCTTATCCAGTATTCCTGAATTATGTAGTTCCATGGAGTGCCGCAGGTTCCATGTTGATTCCCAAGTGTTTTCTGCTGTGGAATAGCCCTTCCATTTGACCAGATACGATCGTCAGGTGGGCAACCCTCAGTGTGCCAAGATGTTTTTGACTTCCCATTCTTCTTCTCCTTCTATTATATCCAGTGGTTCAGGGAAGAAGTTTTCTCTGTGTTCCTCGGTTTCTTTGTATGGGGATAGGAGGAAAGCATGGAATACATCATGGATTTTCCACGTTGGAGGAAGCTTGAGATGGTAGGCAATTTTGGAGAGTACTTGGGTGATCTCGAAGGGTCCTTCCCTTCGAGGGGCAAGTTTTCAGGTGGGGTATCTTAGTTTAAGGTTTCAGGAGTCCAGCCATACTTTCTGTCCGGTTTTCCAGGGAACAAATCTGGATGTGATCCGTTCAGCCATATACTACCTAGCTTTATTGTGTGCAGCAATGGCTTCTTCTCGGGCTTTTTCTAGTGAGTTCATTCATTGTTCTAGCGTGGGTAAAAAGGTCTTTCCCAGAGGGGGATAAGAGCGGGGTTCATATCCCATCATCAGGAAGAATGGAGGTTGTTTGGTGACAGAGTGGCGTGCAGAATGGTGATGAAATTCAGCCGAAGTAAGAAGATCTGCCCATTTTTGTGGAACTCCGTTGCAAAAGATCCGTAGATACGTTTCCAGTTCTTGGTTTACTTGTTCCGTTTCCCCATCAGTTTGGGGATGATACATGGTGGAGAGGGCTATGTTGTATTGGAGGAGTCTGGCGACTTCAATGGCAAAGGCAGAGGCGAACTGAGGGCCTCGATCTGAGATTACTTTGTCATGTAGTCCAAAGCGTCTGAAGACGGAAGAGAAAAAGATTTTGGCCACTCCAGCAGCATCAATGCTTTTGGAGCAAGGTTCGAAAATTACCCCTTTACTAAGCCCATGGTCTACCACAACCATGACAGAATCAAAGCCGTTGCTGATTGGAAGTCCGGTGATAAGATCAACGGACACTTGTTGGAACGGTCAGGTGGCGGTGGAAGCAATAGGTGAAAGAGCAGGGACAGTAGGGTGGGTTTGAACTTTGTTTGCTTGGCAGGTGGAGCAGCCAGAGATATATTTGCGGACGAATGTAGTCATTCCGGGCCACCAATTGTCCTTCTCCAGTGAGGCAATGGTGCGGAAATATCCGTTGTGTCCACTAAGTGGGGAGGAATGGCATTCTTCTACTAGTCGTCAGCAAAGGAGGACATCTGGTACATATGCGCGTCCTTTGTAGTAGAGAACATTGTCAGTATAAGCCCAGTCCATAGGGTTATTGAATTGTGTAGGCAGGACCTTATCATGGTCCGTGCTGAGAAGCTTTAACCGTTCAAGGACTAGAGGATCTGATGGGGTGGATGCGAGGAGTTTCGACCGCAGTTTGGCATTGATAGTTCGGATGAATAGTTGCTCCAGGAGAAGTATCTTCTCCGTGTTGTCTGACTCCCTAATAACCCCTTTGGGTCGAGATAATGTGTCTACAGGGCCCATGTGGGATCCAGGGCAGTGTTGGAAGGCTAGGTTGTATTCCTGTAGGAAGAGCTGCCATCTAGCATGGCGATGGGACAAGTTCTGCAGTTGCTGAAAGTAGGTAAGGTTTTTGTGGTCCATTAGAACGGTAACCACATGTTCGGTGCCTGTAAGATAGTGTCTCCATTCTTCCAAGGCATGGATAACACCAAGGAGTTCCCTGTCATAGATGTTGTAGTTCCTTTCTGCTTCAGAAAGGGTTTTGGACAGATAGGAGCACGGGTGGAGGTTCCCATTGTCATCTTTCTGCATTAAGATGGCTCCAGTAGCGACGAGGGAAGCATCCGTCATCAGAGTGAATGATTTGGAAGTATCTGGCATGGTGAGGACAGGGCGTTGTAGAAAGGTGTCTCTTAGCCGCTCAAAGGCTCTTTGGTGGATGGGCGTCCACTCCCATTTTGTGGTCAAGCGATATCGGAGAATCCCGGGATAAACTTCCAGCAGAAATTGCAGAATCCAAGGAAGGATCGGACTGCTGTTACCGATTGGGGGGGGGTTTCCAGTCCTGGATAGCATCTACCTTGGTTTTGTCCATCTGGACCTTCCCGTTTCCTACCACCATGCCAAGATATTTGACTTCTTTGGCAGCGAAGGTACATTTTGCGAGTTTGAGGAAGAGCTTTTGTTCTTCCATTCGGGCTAGCACCCTCTTTGTTTGTTCCTCATGCAACTTTGAATCATTCTTGGAATGGGTGAGGAGGTCGTCCATGTAGATGACCAGCCACCCCTCGGCAATCATGTCAGCGAAGGTGTCATTCATGTAGGCCTGGAACGTAGCAGGGGAGTTGCACATTCCGAAGAACATCACCATTGGCTGATAGAGACCATAGGGTGTGATGAAAGCAGCTTTCCATTTGTCTGCTGGGTTGATCCTTATATTGTTATATCCCCATCACACGTCCATCTTGGTGAATAGCTCTGACTCGTTCAGCTTATCGATGAGATCACCTATAAGGGGTAGGGGATAAGCATTTTTCACTGTTTGTGAATTGAGATATCTGTAGTCTTGGCAAGGGCAGAGCTTTCCATCTTTCTTCTGGACAAAGAAGAAGGGGGATGCTTGTGGTGATTTGGATGGCTCTATCTTTCTGGAGGCAAGGTGTTCTTTGATGAACTTTTTAACAGGCTTCTTGTTCCACAGGATTTAATTGATAGGCTTTTCCTCTTTTCGGTACAAACTCCTTGGTGAGCTCAATTTTGTGGTCGAAGGCTCGTTTCGGGGGCAGTTCATTAGATGGTTCCTCAAAGACCTTTTTGTACCATTCATATTCTTTAGGAAGCTCAGTTTTCTTTGTTCCAGCTTCCTGGGTGAGCTGAGTAGAGAGGGTGGTTCGGCATATCCACTCTTTCTTTGGAAGGTATTCTCCAAGTCCTTTCTGCTTGTAGATGCGTTGTTTGATGCGGTTGTCCATATCTAGCCCCATGGCTCTTAGAAGATATCGTTGGTGTATGGGTTGTCGTCAAGAGGGAAGATGTGGGTCACCGCTTATTTCCACAGTTCCTGAGGACCAATCGATGAGAGGGTTGACTTCGGTTAACCAGGTCATTCCTAAGATCATGTTTTGTTTCCCACACTGGACAATGAAGAAGTCCTGGTTTCAGGGAACTCCTTGGATATAGATGGTGATTCAGGTGCGATAGCGGATGGTCCCGGATTTGTTAATGGTTCCATCCACGTTGTATGCTTCTCGAGGTTCAGCAAGTCAGAAGAAGGGGAATCAGTTTCTCTGGGCATAGGCTTCATGTTATGCTTACCGTGACAACTGGAGTTAACTCAGTTGTAGAGAACGGGATATAAAAGAAGCAGTGTTCTGTTTGATAGTCGTCGACTTAAGCAGAGCGAAGTCGACGATGTCGCACTCAACCCTGAGATGGGTCCTCTTGTGACGACGCGAAGTCCTAGTTCTTCGCAAGGGAAACAGGAAAGGACACAAGCGAGAAGTAGGAGACTTCGAGCAAGTGGAACTCCAGTAATCGCAGTATTGATTGCGTAGAACTAGATTGGGTTTCTACTATACAAGGCTCGAATATTTATACGATGCGAGACTTTAGCACGGACCATCGGGTTCCATAGGAAAAGTAAGTGTTCCGCAAGTCGGAACAATATGGACGAAGTGAAATCGGAAAGGGAACGGAATCCCGCTGTCAGGAAGAGCGGAAGAACAGTGAGCGGGATAAAACGGAAGTCATACTCGGAGGAAGTCGCCGAGTGACAATACAGCCTCGTAGGGAGTAATCGGAAGACATCGGATGGGGTTGTCCCATCGTGAGGAGAAGAAATGAGTCCGAAGGATGACAAAGGAAGAAATAAACGCAGCGACAAGTAAAACTGTAACACTTCATCCATGAAGCAGGATGTTGCTCCACAGTCAATCAAGGCAGTAGTTTATCCGACATGAACTCCCCCCATTGCAGATACTTGTAGAGGTATTAAAATTGACTTTTCCTCTATAGTAGTTACAATGGGGTTCATTCTAGGCGTTTGAGTAGTCGGTCCTCGGCGCCTGTCTAAAAATCCTTGAGTCTCTGCTTTACCTTTTCTTCTGAGAGCCCACACCCTTTTTGGGTACGGTCCAGGGTTGATTAATCCCTTCCATGGGAGTGTCTTTTGTTTGATAGGCAGGTCTTCCAGATAGATTTCTCGAAGGGATTCGGCCATTTCCTTTACTCCATGTCCTTTTGTGACTAGCTGTTCTATCATCCTGATTGCCTCGTTCTTTTCTTCTTTCTCTGTTGGTTTGTCCTCAACAACTCGGTTTTGTACGGGTAGGCATGGCAGTGGCTTGTCAGAGCAAGGTCCAGATCTCCAGTTTCCGGATCCTTTTCGGTTATCTTTGTGGTTCCTGGTGGAACATCCCGGCTTCTTACATATGAAGCATTTTCCTTCTCATGAGCTTGGCCCTCTCTATGGGGGAGAGTCGGATGTAGTCAATGTCCATAGCATTAGGGTCACAGGTGTGGGTGGAGGTAGTTCCGTATCCTCCGAATCTGGGTCTCCTTCCTCAGATATCCCTGATGCGCTCAGTTTGGCGGGCGAATTTCCCAGCCGCTTTGATCCATGCATCGACAGTGAGAGGCTCTTCATTTGAGCCTAGTACCTTTTGCATAAGATCATCATGTACTCCTTTGCTGAAGGTTTCGCCAAGAGCGGATTGATCTATGATTTCGGATTGGGCTGCCAAGAGTTTGAATTCCGAGGCAAACTTGTTGAAAGCTTCCTCTGTGTTGGTTCCTTGGCGAATGGCATAGAGTTTTCTCCTAGCTGAGGATGTCTCATTGTGAATAGACATCATGCCCCGGAAGTTGGTTTTGAATTTTTCCCAGGTTTGGTCTTCCTCAGGGATTAGTTTCTTGGCCATCCGTTCATAGTATCCTTCAGAGAATGTTCTTCCTTTGCCTTTACTCATCCTATTCAGGGCAGTGACAATCTTTGCTTCATCATTGTACTTCAGGTTTATAGTGAAGTATGCATCCATGGCATGAAGCCACCAGTTGGCGTCAATGCCATTTCTGAAGAATTCATCAGGTAGTCCGGCTTTTAGTTCTGGCATCTTGTCTTCGGAGTCTGATTCTGGATTGGGAGGAAGAGGGATTCATTTGGGTCATACCGGGGAGGCTGGTGCATCCCAATCAATGGGGGCAAATTTTTCTTCTTCTTCCTCAACAGTTGGTTCAGAGATGGGTACTGGTGTTGGCTCTGGTTTTCAAGATGGGCCAGGAGTGTGAGGAGCAAAAGATGGGAGGGGACGGGGTGGAAGGGTGTAGGGTAATTGTCCTTCTGTGATATTTCGCTCTTTGACTCTTTCCTGGGCTCGTTTATAAGTTCCTTTTTTGTCGAGAGAGCTGAGTCTTCATGGAAGGGGAAGGTAATCTGGATGATCAGATGTTAATCTCCAAAGTTCAGGTAATCCAGATGAAGGTGGTAAAGGATCAGAGGGATCCACACTGGTAGAGGGTTCTGGTGAAGACAAGGGAGCACGAAACCACGATATGATGGGCAGGGCCTTCTGTTAGGGAACAGGGCCTGATCAGAAATCTAGTTCTTTTGTTATGCTTACCGTGACAACTGGAGTTAACACAGTTGTAGAGGGTGAAACAAAGAGTGAGCAATGTTCTGTTTGATAGTCAACATCTTAAGCGGAGCGAAGTCATCGATGTCGTACTCAACCCTAAGTGAAAGCCTCTTGTAATGACGCGAAGTCCTAGTTCTTCGCAATAGGAAACAAGGGAAGGCACGAGTGAGAAGAAGGGGACTTCGAGCAAGTGGAACTCCAGTAAACGCGGTATGAATTGCATAGAACTAGATTGGGTTGTACAAGTACAAGACTCAGATATTTATACGATGCATGACTTTAGCATGGACCATTGGGTCCTGTAGGAAAGGTAAGTGTTCCGCCAATCGGAACAGAACAGAAGAGGAGGAATTGGAAGGAAAACAGAAAGGAAAATGTAGTCCCGCTGTCTGGAAGAGTGGAATGTCAGCGAGGGGGAAGAAACAGGTGTCATACTCGGGAAGAGTCGCCGAGTGACAGTACAGCATTGTATGGGATAGTTTGGAAAACATCGGATAAGGGTGGTCCCTATCATGAGGAGTGAAAGAGTTCAAGAGTAAGAAAAGGAAAATAAACGCGCCAATCACAAAACTATAACAAACCCCATATCCGTATACGGCATTAGATGCGTTCCCAATCATCTGTGATCCTTGCGCTGATCCTCATTGCTCCGAGACAGCAGAGCTCCTTTTGATCCTCTTTGATCCTGTTGATCCTCTTTTGATCTTCATGACAATGGGAACCCCTTTTGATCCTTTCATTCCTTCCCAATGTGGGAAGCCTGTTTGATCCTTTAGGATCACCCCTTTGCCCTGATGGTCCATGCACCATTCAGAATATGTATATATAGAGTTACCTTTGTTCGCTGGTAACTCTAAGCTAGTTCTACACCCAAATACCTGCCTGTATTCATACTGTTACGCTTACTGCGAGCTGATGCCCTAGTGAAGTTAGTCACAACTATTCGTGAAGATGAGAGATGAAGTGAGCAGTAATACAACCTGATGTACTGCGAGCCAACAGGCCCAGCTGAGTACTGTTCCTTGCATAGAGGAGGTCAAGCACGGATGTGCAAGACCGACAAGGAGTCTTGAGGGTTCAAGCACAAGTTAATGCCTTGAAGAGCCGGAAGACAGAGGTCATGAAATAGAGGCGATGTTAAGAGTGAACGAGACTCAAGAGGGATCCCTCTACCAGTACACCAGTAGACAAGGATAGGATTGCGAGTAAGAGGGCACCGAAGTGCAGTAGTGATACAAGCAGGTATCCAGGCGTAGAACTAGCTTAGAGCTACCAGGGAACAAAGGTAACTCTATATATATGTAGGCTGATGGTGAACAGACCATCAGGGTCAAGGGTGATCCACAAAGGATCAAACAGGCTTCCCATAAGGGGAAGGAACAAAAGGATCACAAAGGAGTCCTGTTGTCGTGAAGAGCGGAAGGGGATCAACGGGATCAATAGGAACAGAAGATGAAATGTGCCCTATATGGCTATAGAGTCCATAGGGGTGATACAAGTGATGGGAGATCTAGAACGGGATCCCATCAGGAACTGAAATAGGATCAAAGGGGATCTGCTGTCTTGGGATGATGAGGATCAGCATGAGAATCCACAGATGATCAGAGACGCATCTAGTGCCATATACGGACAGAGTTCTATATGGCTATACAAAGGCTGTAGGAACAGCCCGGGTCGTGACAGTTCATGTTCCTGCAACCGGCGAGGAACGGAATAGCGAAGGGAAGGTGGAGGGTTCTGGAATTGGCTAGGAATGGGTGTCCGTCTTCAGGGTAGGTCTTGCTAGATCATCTATGACCAAGATGTCTAGTGATGACAAAGATTGGCCATAAGCCAGAGTATGGCGACTCCAGAGGGTGTCCTATGATGAGGATGACGATGGTAGTACTCCCAGAGTACTGGTACGCATGGTGAGACTTCTGCGAGAGTCTTGAGGTAAATGTGGTCTGTGTCCATTGAGGAAAGGCAAAGAAAAAGAATAAAGTGGTCCGGTCCGGTGGTACTGCCAGTGAACTGTGGATTTCCGTAACACATACTGCACTTTGGTGCCCTTATACTTGCAATCTCATTCTTGCTTACTGGTGTACTGGTAGCAGGATCCCTCTTGAGTCTCGTCCACTCTCAACATCACTGCTATTTCACGCACTTCGTCTTTTGGCTCTTCAAGGCATTAGCTTGTGCTTGTACCCTCAAAGACTCCTCGTCGGTCTCGCACTTCCGTGCTTGACCTCCTCTACACATAGGATGGTACTCGGCTGGGCCGGTTGGCTCACAGTACACTAGGTTGTATCACTGCTCACTTCACTTCTCCTCTCATGGTGTAACAATTATCCCTAGTAGACCCAATGGTCTGTGCCTTCTTTTTCTGTCATATAAATAGTCAAGCCATTGTACTTGTAGCCTTACACTAGTTGTATGCAAATATACTGCATTAACTGGTGAACTGTGTTATGCTTACTGTGAGCACATGCCCTAGTGAAGTTAGTCACAACCGTACAAGTATAATGATGAAGTAAGCAGCAATAAAACCTAGTGTACTGCAAGCCAGCCAGCCCTGTGAAGTACCATCCTGTCTTGGGGATAGACAACCTTGGAGTCTTCAGGGTACAAGTGCAAGCTAATGCCTTGAAGAGCTGGAAGACAGAGTGCATGAAATGACAGCGATGTCAAGAGTGGACAAGACTCAAGAGGGATCCTGTCACCAGTACACCAGTGAACGAGAATAGGATTGCAAGTATTGGGCAACAAGTGTTATGCTTACTGCGAGCTGATGCCCTAGTGAAGTGAGTCGCAACCGATCGAGTATGAGAGAGATGAAGTGAGCAGTAATACAACCTTGTACTGCGAGCCAACCGGCCCTGCATAGTAACGTCCCTTGTGTACAAGAGGTCAAGCACAGGTGTGCGAGACCGAAGCAAAGTCTTGAAGGTACAAGCGCAAGTTAATGCCTTGAAGAGCTAGAAGACGTTGGTCATGAAATAGAGGCGAAGTTGTAGAGTGGACGAGACTCTTCGAGGGTTCCCTCTACCAGTACACCAGTAGGCAAGGATAGGATTGTGAGTAAGAGGGGCACCGAAGTGCAGTAGAGATACAGGCAGGTATCCAGGCGTAGAACTAGCTTAGAGCTACCAGGGAACAAAGGTAACTCTATATATACTATCCTGAATGGTGCACGGACCATCAGGGTAAAGGGTGATCCAACATAGGATCAAATAGGCTTCCCATAAGGGGAAGGAACAAAAGGATCAAATGGAGTCCCATTGTCATGAAGAGCGGAAGAGGATCAACGGGATCAAACAGGATCAAAGATGAAACATGCCCGATATGGCTATAGGGTCCATAGGGCTGTACACATGATGGAAGGTCAAGAACAGGGTTCCATTGGAAGGAGGAAATAGGATCAAAAGGGGATCCACTGTCTCGGGGCAAAGAGGATCAGCGCGAGAATCCACAGATGATCGGAAATGCATCTAGTGCCGTATGCGGACGGAGTTCCGCATGGCTATACATGGGCAAAGGGTGAGCCCAGGTCATGACAAGTCGTACTCCTGCAACTGGCAAGGAGTGGAATAACAAAGGGAAGATGGAGGGTTCTGGGATTGGCTAGGAACAGGTGTCCGTCTTCAGGGTAGGTCTTCCTAGACGATCTGTGACCGAGATGTCTAGGGAGAGCGCTGGTAGATTGGCCATAAGCGAGAGTATGGCGACTCTAAGGATGTCTTATGAGGACGACAATGGTGGTACTCCCAGAGTACTGATACATGTGGTAAGGCTTCTGCCAGAGCCTTGAGGTAACATGGTCCCTGTCCATTGAGAAGAGGTGAAGAAAAAGAATAAAGTGGTCCGGTCCGGTGGTACTGCCGGTGAACCGTGGATTTCCGTAACAGGTTCAGATGGACAAAATTAAAGTTAATGCAATCTGGGATTGGAAACCTCCCCAATCAGTTACTGTAGTATGATCTTTTCTGGGATTCTGCAATTTTTACCACAAATTTATCCCCAGATTCTCTGACATCACCCATCCACTCAATGATCTAACCCAAAAACTATGAAATGGGAGTGGACACCCACCCATTAGAAAGCCTTTGAAAAACTATGGGACACCTTCCTCCAACAACCTGTCCTCATTATGCCAGACATCTCAAAGCCATTCACCCTGATGACAGATGCTTCCTTGGTAGCAACAGAAGCCATACTCATGCAGAAGGATGGAAATGGAGACCTTCATCCTTGTTCTTACCTATCGAAAACACTGCCCAAGGCCGAATGGAACTATGATATCTATGACAGGGAACTCCTTGTGGTTATCCATGCCCTGGAAGAATGGAGGCATTATCTCACAGGGACAGAGCACACAATTACTGTCCTAACGGTGGCCTGCATGAAAAAGAAATCGTGTGGAATCATGTCATTACCAATTTTCTGACACCCAGAGCGGTCAGAAAATCACTATACCACAACTAGGGATAGCCCACTATATCTAGTACTTCCCCCTAAATTTTCATATTTGACCCAGCCAGTTCTGAGAAACCCCCAGATCACTACTAGTAGTGTAGATATCATTAGCACAACAGTAGTGTAGTATCCATGTATTAGCATTCTATTCATTTGCTAACAGATGGCCAGTAGACTTTTGCCTTGCCTAGAGTACTGCTACAATTACTACTCAGGCACAGCATTGGTC
>JBBPJL010000671.1:0-14646 GCA_038088675.1 Xanthoconium separans | reverse complement strand
TCAAATCATCCCCAGAATCATCCCCAGAACCACCCCAGAACCATCCCAAACCATCCCCAAACCATCCCAGAACCATCCCAGAATCTCCCAAAAACACTCTGAAAATCAATCAAAACTATCTGAAATTTGTTAAAAATCTTCACATTTACCATAGAAATAAATGTAGAATCTACTGGAATTACATTTGGAAATAGCTGAATATAAGGGCAGATGGTTTGACCCCAGAGGCCATTTCCACCCTTACGCAGATGGGTACCTGAAAGGTCAACCATCCCTCTGAGAACTGGTGCCTAAGGTGGACCCGCTGCCCTGGCTTGTGCTGTCTTGTGCAACTTTATCAGCTAACTGTCTTTTACAGTTGGTCTCTCACCCGCCTCTTCACCAGCCTGCCCTTCCTGACTCTCTTGCTTCCTTGCCTCCTACACACTCATCCATCACACGTTGTTCTCTCAACTCCCAATTCTCTTGCTTCTTCACCACTTGTCCGTCATCCAACTCTGTCGCTTCCTTACCTCCCAGCATGCATTCATGCTTCAGTCTCCTATTTACTCATTTTTCTTGACACAGTAGTTCAGAATGGATTTATGTAGTTGACTACATTAAGACACTACATCAGGAAATTTACAAGAATCTTATGTTGTCTAAAACACCGCTAATATCAACTTAATTTGCTTGCCATAGCTTGCTGAAGGGAGCCACATTGGCGAAGTGTGAGAAGATGAAAAAGCCAATAAGATGCTGTCACAAGTCATCTTGGTTGACTTTTCAGGCTAAGACGACTAGTAAGACCATGCATTTCACTTTATACAATTGATTCACTATGTTACAATTTCGAATGCATGATGGTCCACAAAGTTATTTACATAGAATCCCTGGTACATGTCTAGAGAATTGTGAAACGACATACTAGGAGGTACTGGATGATGTCCAAAAATGGGGAGTAAGTGGGCACTACGAATGATGCTGTCAATGTGGATCACAGCGAGATTCTCTGAATCATTGACGAATGATGGTGTGACCATCCACATACCCGTCAATTCATCAGGCTTGTCTGCGATGTGGTCAAACCAACCCACCAGCGCACATGGCAAAGTCTGTCCATCCGTGTGTGAAATAGAGAAAAAGCAGTAGATGTGTGCAACATCCATGTCAAGCATACCCTGTTCTGTGTTGTCTGTGCTAACAAAGACACAGTCAAACCGGGGTGGGCCATGTTGCCATGATGGGACTGCTCGAATGAGCTCATGGCACAGGCCGCCAATGCCACTGGGGTCACTTGGTGCCACAAATGTCGCGGTGGCTGTATTGAATACCTTGATGTGTCCAGTGAATCCTCGGAGGTGGTGATGAGGGTTGGGGGGTGAATCTGGGTGAGTTTGTTCATATAGAAATTTGGCAATGAGTAGGGGAAGTGTTGGTATCCCTAGCTCAAATGCAAGTGATAACACAGTTTTAGCCTGGTTTCGGGCTTGTAAATTGCTGTCAGTGGGAGGAGCACCACCAAAAAAAGATCATACTATACCTGGTGTATGTTATGCTTACTGTGACAACTGGAGTAAATGCAGTTGTAGAGGGCGAAGTAAGAGTAAGCAAGGTTCTGTTTGATAATCGACGACTTAAGCAGAGTGAAGTTGTCGATGTTGTACTCAACCCTTTTGTATGAAGGGTCTCTTGTAATGACGTGAAGTCCTAGTTCTTCGCAAGGAAAGAGAGGGAAGACATGAGCGAGAAGTAGGGGACTTCGAGCAAGTGGAACTCCAGTAAACGCGGTATGAATTGTGTAGAACTAGATTGGGTTTTACAAGTACAGTACTCGAGTATTTATACAATGCAAGGTTTAGCATGGACCATCGGGTCCTGTCGGAAAGATAAGTGTTCTGCTAGTCAGAACAAGATGGAAGAGTAGAAATCGGAAGGAAAACAGAGTCCCGCTGTCAGGAAGAGCAGAATACTAGCGAGCAGGAAGAAATGGGTGTCATACTCGGGTGGAATCGCCGAGTGACAATACAGCATTGTAAGGGATAATTCTGGAGACATCGGATAGGGGCAGTCCCTATTGTGAGGAGTGAAAGAGTTCGAAGGTTAAACAAGAAAAATAAACGCGCCGGTCACAAAGTTGTAACATTAGCCCCTCTCTATGACTCAAAGTTCCACCTTTGAGACTTATCCTTCCGCAACTTTCTCAATCATCTCCACAGTTGACCTTGTAGTCGGTGAGGTCATACGAATCCTCAATCAATGGCTTTTCCCAACAGAACTCCGGTGTGTGTCCTTGGTGGCCGCAGCGTAAGCAAGTAGTGAAGGGGCAATCTTTTTGCACATGCCCTGGCACTGTTTTGCAACAGACGGGGCAAGTGTAGCGGGGGCAGTCTGGTCGTACATATATGGTCCACGCTCCTATAAACAAAGTATCGGGTGCAATGGACGTAGGGAGATGTGGAGGAGTGGAGGGTAGGGGTGCGGTCAACATCGATGGGATTGGTTGAGGACCCGGCCAGTGAGGGCGGTACCGAAGCCACCTTTTTACCTTTGTCTCCTCGTTGGCCTTTGACATCCGATGAATGGAGTCCTCCAATAATGATGTATTCCCTAGTGCCGGTTTTGGGGGATTGAGTGGGAGTGGAAGAGGGATGGTGGGCAAGGGGGAGAGTGGCCAAGATTTGATCCACGAGTCCCCCATCAGCAAAGGGGTTCTCTCCATTAGCTCCGGGGCATATTCCTGGATGAGATCGCCTAGGGTCGATGCTTCTTTCGTCGGACTTACTAGGGGCTGGCACAGGAATGGGGGTAGAATTTTCTTTATCGGTCGAGGATAAAGGAGAGGAATCTCTAGAGGCGGTGGTGGAGGCAGTGGTAGCGAGGTCTTCTCTAACTGAGGAGTCTTGATCCCAGGTATCAAGAGGGTTGTCCCAGGGGGTGATTGACTGATCAAGATAGAATTGCTGGTATTGGTGGGGAAGGGATCTAAAGATGGTTCGAATAACAGGGGCAATGACGACGAAAGGGAGTTTGTTGAGGGCTGTAACAACTCCAAAGCGTTGGAGAGTGTTGTAAATGTACTGCTGGGCCTTGGAGATGGTGGTGTCCATAAGGACATGTCTGGGGTTGGGTTCGAGTACATCTCCCATAGTGATTTCATGGACTCGTTTGACGGTATGGAGGGATTGGGCAACAGCGATGAGGGTATCAATGGCGCCACCATGCACAAAGGCATCGTCTCGTTTAAGATATCTG
This sequence comes from Xanthoconium separans, assembly GCA_038088675.1. NCBI lineage: Eukaryota > Fungi > Basidiomycota > Agaricomycetes > Boletales > Boletaceae > Xanthoconium > Xanthoconium separans. The sequence goes on along the minus strand of JBBPJL010000671.1, from coordinate 11,412 downwards.
TGGACGACAGGGTTGGAGAGGAGAGCGCTAAGGGCCATGCGGTGATGTTCGGGAGGGAAGCAGTGAAGATGAAGGGGGGTGTCGATTGGGAGTGTTACGCTTACTGCGAGCTGATGCCCTAGCGAAGTTAGTCGCAACCGTTCGTGGTACGAGAAATGAAGTGAGCAGTAATACAACCTTATGTACTGCGAGCCAACTGGCCCTGCGAAGTACCGTCCTGTATACACAGTCAAGCACGGATGTGCAAGACCTATGAGGAGTCTTGAAGGTACAAGTGCCAACTAAGGCCTTGAAGAGCTTGCAGACGAAAGTCGTGAAATAGAAGCGAAGTCGTAGAGTGGACGAGACTCTAGAGGGTTCCTTCTACCAGTACACCAGTAGACAAGGATAGGATTGCGAGTAAAGGGGCACCGAAGTGCAGTAGTGATACAGGCAAGTATCCGTGGCGTAGAACTAGCTTAGAGCTACCACAGAACAAAGGTAACTCTATATATACTATCCTGAATGGTGCACGGACCATCAGGGCAAAGGGTGATCCAAAGGATCAAACAGGCTTCCCATCGGGAAGGAACGGAGAAGGATCAAAAGGGGGTCCCGTTGTCATGAAGAGCGGAAGAGGATCAACGGGATCAAATAGGATCGAAGGAATGAAACATGCCCAATATGGCTATAGGGTCCATAGGGCTGTACACATGATGGAAGGTCAAGAACGGGGTTCCATCGGAAGGAGGAAATAGGATCAACAGGGAATCCGCTGTCTCGGGGTAATGAGGATCAGCGCAAGAATCCACAGATGATCGGGAGTGTATCTAGTGTCATATGCGAATGGAGTTCCGCTTGGCTGTACAAGGGCTTCGGGTGAGCCCGGGTCATGATAAGTCGTGTTCCTGCAACCGGCGAGGAACGGGATAATGAAGGGAAGGCGGAGGGTTCCGGGATTGAGTAGGAACGGGTGTCCGTCTTCAGGGTAGGTCTTGCTAGACGATCTGTGACCGAGATGTCTAGAGGAACTCTGATTGGCCATAAGCGAGAGTATGGCGACTCTAGAGGTTGTCCTATGGCGAGGACGACGAGGATAGTACTCCCAGAGTACTGGTACACATGGTAAGGCTTCTGCCAGAGCCTAAGGTGAACGTGGTCCCTGTCCATCAAGGGAAGGCGAAGAAAAAGAATGAAGTGGTCCGGTCCGGTGGTACTGCCGGTGAACCGTGGTTTCCGTAACAGGGAGGTCATTGACAGTAGCGTACATGTTTCTGTGGTGGAGATGGGGATGAGGGAAAGCCTGCCACCAGATGGTGCGCCTTATAGCTGTTCCCAGTATTAGTCCTGATTGGCTACCTCTTATCTCCCTGTCGGTCCCAGTATTCCTGAATTAGTTCTGCAGAGTGCCGCAGGTTCCGTGTTGATTCCCAGGTGTTTTCCGCCGTGGAATAGCCCTTCCATTTGACCAGATACGTTTGTCGGGCAGGTGTCCCTCGGTGTGCCAAGATGTTTTCGACTTCCCATTCCTCTTCTCCTTCTATTATGTCCGGAGGTTCTGGGAAGAAGTTTTCTCCGTGTTCCTCAGTTTCTTTGTAAGGAGATAGGAGAGAGGCGTGGAATACATCGTGGATTTTCCACGTCGGAGGGAGTTTTAGATGGTAAGAGATCGGAGAAAGGACTTGGACAATTTCAAAGGGCCCTTCTCTTTGAGGAGCAAGTTTTCGAGTGGGATATCTCAGTTTGAGATTCTGGGAATCTAGCCAGACTTTTTGTCCTGTCTTCCAAGGGGAAAACTTGGATGTGATCCAATCTGCCATATACTGTCTGGCTTTGTCATGTGCAGCGATGGCTTCTTCTCTGGCTTTTTCCAGGGAGTTCATTCGCTGTTCTAGGGCTGGGAGGAAGGTTTTTCCAAGAGGGGGGTAAGAGCGGGGTTCGTAGCCCATCATTAAGAAGAATGGGGTTTGTTTGGTGACGGAGTGGCGGGCGGAGTTGTGGTGATATTCGGCAGTGATAAGAAGATCTGCCCATTTTTGTGGAACTCCGTTGCAAAAGATCCGAAGATAAGTTTCCAATTCTTGGTTGACTCTCTCCGTTTCTCCATCAGTTTGAGGGTGGTATGCGGTGGAAAGGGCAATATTGTATTGTAGGAGTCGGGCTAATTCAATGGCGAAGGCAGAGGCAAATTGAGGGCCTCAATCTGAAATCACTTTGTCATGTAGGCCAAAGTGTCTGAAGACGGAAGAGAAAAATATTTTAGCCACTCCTGCAGCGTCAATATTTTTGGAGCAAGGTTTGAAAATTACCCCCTTACTAAGCCCATGGTCTACCATGACCATGACAGAATCGAAGCCATTGCTAGTTGGAAGTCCGGTGATGAGATCAACGGATACCTGCTGAAACAGTTGGGTGGCGGTGGAGGCAATTGGGGAGAGAGTGGGGATGGTAGGATGAGTTTGAACCTTGTTGGCTTGGCAGGTGGCGCAGCCAGAGATATACTTCTGGGTGAACGTTGTCATTCTGGGCCACCAATAGTCCTTTTCGAGGGAGGCGATGGTGCGGAAATAACCATTGTGTCCACTGAGGGGGAAGAATGGCATTCTTCCACTAGTCAGCGGCGAAGGAGGATGTCTGGTACGTAAGCACGTCCCTTGTAGTAAAGAACTCCATCAGTGTAAGCCCAGTCCATGGGGTTATTGAATCGTGTGGGCAGGACCTTATCGTGGTCCGTGCTGAGAAGTTTTAACCGTTCAAGGACTAGAGGGTCCGATGGAGTAGATGCGAGGAGTTTTGATCGTAACTCGGTGTTGATAGTGCGAATAAAGAGTTGCTCTGGAAGGAGCACCTTTTCTGTGTTGTCTGACTCCGTACTGACTCCTTCGGGTCGAGATAATGCATCTGCTGGGCCCATCTGAGATCCTGGGCAATGGTGGAAGGCCAGGTTGTATTCCTGAAGGAAAAGTTGCCATCTGGCGTGGCGATGAGACAAATTTTGCGGTTGTCGAAAGTAGGTGAGGTTTTTGTGGTCTGTTAGAATGGTGACCACATGTTCGGTGCCTGTGAGGTAGTGTCTCCATTCCTCCAAGGCATGGATGATGGCGAGAAGTTCCCTATCGTAGATGTTGTAGTTCCTTTCTGCTTCGGAGAGGGTTTTAGACAAATAGGAGCACGGATGGAGATCCCCATTGTCATCTTTCTGCATTAAGACAGCTCCCGTGGCGACGAGGGAAGCATCGGTCATTAGGGTGAAGGGTTTGGATGTGTCCGGCATAGTGAGGACGGGGTGATGTAGGAACGTATCCCGTAGTCGTTCAAAGGCTTGTTGATGGATAATAGTCCATTCCCACTTTGTGGTCTTTCAAGTAAGATCATTGAGTGGTTGGGCTATGTTGGAGAATCCTGGAATGAACTTTCGGTAGAAGTTGCAGAATCCGAGGAAGGAGCAGACTGCTGTTACGGATTGGGGAGGTTTCCAGTCCCAAATAGCGTCCACCTTGGTTTTGTCCATTTGGACTTTCCCATTTCCTACCACCATTCTGAGGTATTCTACCTCCTTAGTGGCGAAAGTGCATTTCTCAAGTTTGAGGAAGAGTTTCTGTTCTTCCATTCGGGCCAATACCCTTTTTGTTCGTTCTTCGTGCAGTTTTGGGTCATTCTTAGAATGAATGAGGAGATCATCCATGTAGATGACTAACCATCCTTCGGCAATCATATCGGCGAAGGTGTCGTTCATATAGGCTTGAAATGTAGCAGGGGAGTTGCACATTCCAAAGAACATCACGGTTGGTTGATAGAGACCATAAGGAGTGATGAATGCGGCTTTCCACTTGTCCGCAGGGTTAATCCAGATATTGTTGTATCCCCATCGTACATCCATTTTGGTGAATAACTCCGATTCGTTTAATTTATCGATGAGGTTGCCTATAAGTGGTAGTGGGTAGGCATTTTTTACTGTCTGGGAGTTAAGATATCGATAATCCTGGCAAGGGCGGAGTTTTCCATCTTTCTTCTGGATGAAGAAGAAGGGTGAAGCTTGGGGTGATTTGGATGGTTCTATTTTTCCGGAGGCGAGATGTTCTTCGATGAACTTCTTACAGGCCTCTTGTTCTGCAGGATTTAGCTGATAAGCCTTCCCTCTTTTGGGCACAAAGTCTTTAGTGAGCTCTATTTTATGGTCGAAAGCTCTTTTTGGAGGTAATTCATTAGAGGGTTCTTCGAAGACCTTCTTGTACCACTCGTATTCCTTAGGAAGTTTGGTCTTCTTGGTCCCAGCTTCCTGGGCAAGTTGAGTTGAGAGAGTGGTTCGGCGTATCCACTCCTTCTTTGGAAGGTATTCTCCTAGCCCCTTTCTTTTGTAAATGCGACGTTCGATGCAATCGTCCATATCAAGCCCCATGGCTCTTAGGAGGTATTGTTGGTGTATGGGTTGTCATCGGGAGGGAAGGTGTGGGTCGCCATTTATTTCCACTGTCCCTGAAGACCAATCAATGAGGGGGTTGACTTCGGTGAGCCAGGTCATCCCTAAGATCATGTTCTGTTTTCCACATCGTACGATGAAGAAGTCTTGGTTTCAGGGGATTCCTTGGATATAAATGGTAACTCGGGTGCAGTAGCGGATGGTTCCTGATCTATTGATGGTTCCATCCGCATTGTATGCTTCCCGAGGTTCAGCGAGTCGGAAGAAAGGGAATTGGTTTCTTCATGCATAAGCTTCATCCATAAAGCAGGATGTTGCTCCACAGTCGATCAAGGCGGTAGTTTGTCTGACATGAACTCCCCCCATTGCAGATACTTGTAGAGGTATTAAAATTGACTTTTCCTCTATAGTAGTTACAATGGGGTTTGTTCTAGGCATTTGAGTAGTCGGTCCTCGGCGCCTGTCTAAAAATCCTTGAGTCGCTGCTTTACCCTTTCTTCCAAGAGCTTTGCACCCTTTTTGGGCGCAGTCCAGGTCTGGTTGATCCCCTCTATGGGAGTGTCTTTGGTTTGGTAAGTTGGCGGGTCTTCTAGATAGATCTCCCGAAGGGATTCGGCCATCTCCTTTACTCCATGTTCTTTTGTGACCAGCTGTTCTATCATCCTGATTGCCTCATTCTTTTCCTCTTTCTCCACAGGTTTATCTTTGACGACCCGGTTTTGTACAGGTGGACGTGGCAAAGGTTTGTCGGAGCAAGATCCAGATCTCCAATTTCCGGATCCTTTTCGGTTATCTTTGTGGTTCCTGGTGGAACACCCCAGCTTCTTACATATGAAGCATTTGCCTTCTCTCATGAGCTTGGCCCTTTCTACAGGGGAGAGTCGAATGTAGTCAACGTCCATAGCGTTGGGGTCACGAGTGTGGGTAGAGGTAGATCCATATCCCCAAATCCGGGTCTTCTTCCTCGGATATCCCTGATGCGCTCATTTTGGCGGGTGAATTTTCCTGCCGCTTTGATCCATGCATCGACTGTTAAAGGTTCTTCATTGGAACCTAAGACCTTTTGCATAAGGTCATTGTGAACTCCTCGACTGAAGGTCTCGCAGAGAGCGGATTGGTCGATGATTCCGGATTGAGCTGCCAGGAGTTTGAATTCGGAAGCGAATTTGTTGTAAGCTTCCTCGGTGTTTGACCCTTGGCGGATGGCGTAGAGTTTCCTCCTTGCCGATGATGCTTCATCGTGGATGGACATCATACTCCGGAAGTCAGCTTTGAACTTTTCCCAGGTTTGATCTGTTTCTGGGATTTGTTTCTTGTCCAATCTTTCATAGTAGCCTTTGGAGAACGTTCTTCCTTTGCCCTTACTCATCCTATTCAGGGCAGTGACGATCTTTGCTTGATTGTTATATTTCTGGTTGATGGAGAAGTATGCATCCATGGCATGAAGCCACCAGTTGGCATCTATGCTGTTGCCAGAGAACTTGTCTGGCAATCCTGCTTTGAGTTCGGGCATTTCGTCTTCCGAGTCGGAGTCAACCGGAAATGGTTCGGGTGCTTCCGGAGGGGGTGGATCAAACCAGTCAAGGGGTTCTACTCTTTCCGGAGATGGTTCTCGTTCCTCAGAGATAGGCTCAGGGAGGACTTTTTGGACGTTTTCAGGGGGTGGTTCGATTGTTTGGGTGGAAGGTCCAGGTGTGGCGAAGGGTAGGGGTCATGGTGGAAGGTAGTGTGAAGGTCTTCCTGCTGCGATGTTCTGATCCCTTATCCTTTCCTGAGCTCATTTGTAAATCCCTTTTTCGTCAAGAGAGCTATATTGTTTGGGGAGGGGAAGGTAGTCTGGGTGTTCTTCAGGTAACTTCCAGAGTTCTGGTAGTCCTGATGAAGGTACTGGTGGTGGTGATGGGTCCACAGTGGTAATAGGTTCTGGGGAAGACGAGGGAGCTCGAAACCACAAAATGATGAATTGGGGTTTGGCCTTCTGTTAGGAAACAGGGCCTGATCAGAAATCTAGTTCTTTTGTTACGCTTACCGTGACAACTGGAGTAAACACAGTTGTAGAGGGCGAAGTAAGAGTAAGCAAGGTTCTGTTTGATAGTCGACAACTTAAGCAGAGCGAAGTCATCGATGTCATACTCAACCCTTTTGTATGAAGGGTCCTCTTGTAATGACGCGAAGTCCTAGTTCTTCACAAGGAAAGAGAGGGAAGACACGAGTGAGAAGTAGGGGAGTTTGAGCAAGTGGAACTCCAGTAAACGTGGTATGAATTGCATAGAACTAGATTGGGTTTTACAAGTACAGTACTCGAGTATTTATACAATGCAAGGTTCAGCACGGACCATCGGGTCCTGTCGGAAAGATAAGTGTTCCGCTAGTCGGAACAAGATGGAAGAGTAGAAATCAGAAGGAAAACGGAGTCCTGCTGTCAGGAAGAGCAGAATACTAGCGAGCGGGAAGAAATGGGTGTCATACTCGGGTGGAATCACCGAGTGACAATACAGCATCGTAAGGGATAATTCTGGAGACATCAGATAGGGGCAGTCCCTATTGTGAGGAGTGAAAGAGTTCGAAGGTTAAACAAGAAAAATAAATGCACCAGTCACAAAGTCGTAACAGTGTACGTGCAAGTTACACATCAGAGTGTGCCAACCCAGGGCGCTCATCCACAATGCCCACATGAGGATTCTCATTGGAGGCAAGAGCCTCATCACCTACCACAGCATGAGATGAGTGGGTTTTTGGCAGCATGCCACGAGCCTTGAAGTCAGCATGTGCCACTGCAAGTTGTGACAACCGTTGATTTGTCCATATTATCTGTCCAAGCGCATGGTTCTTGTTAGACCGCCGGTAAGGTTTCTTCACTGCAGTAATGTGTCTTGATTCTGTGATTGATGAACAAAGGCCATTTGGTGCACCAAAGAGGCAAATGAGTGTTTCATAGTGGACAAGTGAATGCTGACAAGGGAGAGAGAACCCTTCCAGATGGACACCAACATCCCTGAAAACCTCGTAGTATTGATGAAACCATGCTAGAGCATCCCTGAACATCGTAAGTGTGCTGTCAGTTATGACATTGTGGCATGCTATGTAACACATTTCCAGGAATGCCCGGAATGTTTGAATTATCTCATCAGGAACATGCCCCTCAAGCGCTGGGAGATACACCTAAGAGAATAAAGAATATTATTAGAAAATATGACAAGAAAGAAAGGACTGACCTTCATCAGTGCTTTCAAATCATTGCCAGTCCACGGGCTGAACCCGTGGCCATTAGGAAATTGTCTTAGACCAGAGAATGGTGGCACTGCGGCAATGCTAATTGGCATTAGTAAGATCATCAACAGCTGACATTTTTAGCCTGCCTTACAATCAATGTCAGCCAACTGGTCCTTGGCCCCAGCTGAACCATATCTCAGCTCTAGGTACTTCCCTACCCAATCAACCAGATGGTCCTTAAATATACCCTTCACAAGCTCGTGAAGGATGTTGGGAGCAAGAAGTTGTTGAATATCAGCATGAGGGAAATCTGTAGTGAATGGCTGGGTGAAAATAAAATCAGGGTCCAAATTTTAAACTGAATCACGTACAACAACATTGACATCAATGCCCCATGCGTCCCACAACTCCTTGTCAGAAAACAGGGATTGGAGTGCTTCAGTGAGCACAGAGTTGCGACATTCACCACCCCCACCATCGAGATCATCAGGGAAGGCAATACATCTTCATGAGAGAGAATAGTTAGTAAGAAAGTTAGAGTATCCTGCAGTGGTGAATTTATTACCTTCCGCACCAGTTCTGAACAATACCAGCAAGCAGGACTTGCTTGGGATAATCTGCAATGTATGGTCCAAGTCCAAAAATGATGCGGTGAAAATGGCGGTCTGGGCATTTCATAACTTGAGGTGTCGACATGCCAGGCCAGAGAGATGTGAGTATTCAAGCCATAGCTACATGGAATAGTTGTTTCTTGAAGCGGTGGAAAAGGGGATCATCTATGTATTTTTTGGCCGCTGTAGGGAGCGTCAGCACAAATAGTAGAGACTAGCACAAGAATATACCTTTGGGGATTTCCATAAATGCAAGGAGTTCAATGCCCTGGCGGTGGGCACGGTGGACATTGTTGTGAATGTTCCCGACAGTGTTGAAATCTGGGTTTTCTATCTTTAGTTTTCGTTCTATTCATGACCCAGATTCTAGACCCTATCACATGATGGTCTCAGACTATTGTTCCAATTACACTATCACATTTACTCATCTTTTACTCACATCAAAGAGCATTTACTGCTATTGGTAGATATGTTTAGGATTATCAATACTTTTCTCATTGACTCATACTTTATGATGTCCTTTTGTCTACCTACATATATTTATTCCTACTATACTTAGTAGAGGCGGTGCAAGTAGCTAAACACTACTTAAGGAGAGCTCCCTGTAGTCGTTCTCCTTAGAACTCAAATCCCCATTCTCTGTTCTACTGCTCTACTCAGCACCCACCTAAGCTTGCACCTTCTCGTCCTACTTCAGTGAGTAGCTCCCACTGAGCCATATCCTCTCCGGTTACTACACTCTTGTGGTAACTCCTACTATCCCTCGGTAGTAGAGAAAGTGGAGTACCTCGCAACTTCATTAGACAGACAGATAGACTGGCCAGTAGTCAGCCTGATCAGTGGCAACGGTCACCATTGTCTTGTTGCTTCCAAGTATAATCGGCACAAAGGCAGCACCTTTGGTTGACATGTCCACCTCTATTTGATCCTATTCCCACTTGAGATCTATGTAGAATAACACTTAACAATGACTTACAGCCTGCATCCATGCCCAGTCACCCGACATGAGATTCTCATAACGTCGTTGATGATCATTGCTTGTAAAGTCATGGTAAGGCACATAATCAAACTCGCCATCAAAATCTGTGTTTGATAGCATGCTGGCGACCAATGAATAAGCTGGGCAGTACCAAAATTCATACGATTGGTCCATCCAGAGAGGAATGTTCTCGGTGGGGCACTGACCACTGTACTGGAGCTGAAAACTTTCCCACCGAACGTCTCCAAGTAGAGTAGCATCAATTGTGCTGTACAGATGCTTGTGGTTGATGAAGGGGGGCTTGCTGGCTTCGTGGGCATTGTTCGTTGGTAGGGAATGCCCCCATAAATTGCATAAAGAGTCGATGTGACCCAAAGACATCTCCGTTGACTTGAAAGGGAATTCAGCTGTCTCAAATTGCAAACATGATTCATACAGCATCCAATTGTCTGGATGCTTGTCTGAGGGGGGGGTGGAGGAGTCTTGGGGTCAATTGATACCCCGTTTGAGTCACAAATGTCCACTGGGTTAGCGTCAGTCATGGTCAGGCTTTGTAACCCATGTCACATTACCCATGAGATGTTCATGGTAGTCACGAAGGATTCCAGGGGCTGGTTGGGTTGGACAGGTGGCGAATGTTGTGTGAGGAGATGCTGTCATTGAGCCAAAGGAATAGCTGTGTGCCGCTGATTGATGGTGTTTGAGACCGGGAACTGATTTGAACCAGCACTGACAACTTGCATAGGTACAAGGGATGCGACAAGTGGTGAACGAGTGGTGGTGATTCATTTGACTGAGCAAAGGGTAAGGAGTGAGTGAAGGGTAGGGAGTGAGAACGTACATTGGGCTTTGTGAGCAGCGCTTGTCTCGGATGGGGTGAAACAACCGGCAAGGACTAAGATTCAGGTAAATATCAGGGTAGGAACAATAAATATTACAACTTACTTGGGTAATGAGGGCGGCTGAAGACGCCAAGAGGGGTAGGCCGGGAGTGGTATATTTGTTGCCATGCAGGTCTACATATATCAGACTTTGTTTTTTTTCTTGCTTTGCCCCAAGTAGTCCTCACTCACCTGCTTCTATACTTGCTATATGGCACACCCTACAACATGTGTGAAGAACGCTAGTCAATGCCTGGGTCAGGTTGTCCTGGATACCATGCAAAAACGGTGTACCTCTGAACAGAAGCAAGCAGACGATGCTCAAGCCAAACAAGTCCAATGAGAGCAGGCCACCACTCACAAATGGCCATTGAGCGGATCGCCGAGATTGTCGACCAGAATGCGCAAGCAGAGAAGGACATCATTACAAATGCTCCTGGACCACAACCTTGTCCGCCCTGTGTCGACCCATTAGAATTGACGGATCCTCAGTCAGAAGCACCTGATGAAGACATCAATATGGGTGAAGGGGCTGTGGGTGAGGACTCAGCGGAGGAAAAGTCACATGAAGTTGAGGATGAGGATATGGTCGGACTCAGACCTGATGAAAATGACAGTGAGGAAGAGAACAATGGGGAACTTGTCAAAAAGGTAGTGAAGAGGACACGGGCTGAGAAGACTCACATGCGGCAAGCTGTCCAGGCTGCATGAGGCAGACAGGAGGTCAAGGGTTCTTCTGATAATGGTGATCAGCATTGGCCGAGTGCTGAAACAGATGAGCCACCCAAGAAAGGAAATCTGCAGGTGTCAGTCATTTTTCCGTCCTTAACCCATGCTTTTACTCACTGAAACAATTCTTTTCTACTGGGACTCCATTGATGACCACTACTGTCAAGATAGTCAAGCTGCAAAGGATGAGTTTGCAGGAATAACTGACTGGGCTGAGAAGCTTGTGTCATCAAAGTCACTACACAGCATACTTTCTCAGTGCTCAACACGGTCCTGTTACGCTTACCGTGACAACTGGAGTTAACACAGTTGCGAAGAGTGAGATAACGAAGAAGCAGTGTTCTGTTTGATAGTCGTTGACTTAAGCAGAGCGAAGTCGACGATGTCGCACTCAACCCAAATGAAGGGTCCTCTTGTGGCGACGCGAAGTCCTAGTTCTTCGCGGGGAAATCGAAAGAGACTCGGGTAAGAGGAACTCCAGTAATCGCAGTGTAAATTGCGTAGAACTAGATTAGGTTTCTAATAGTACAAGGCTCGAGTATTTATACGATGCAAGGTTTAGCACGGACCATCGGGTCCCATAGGAAGAGTAAGTGTTCC
>JBBPJL010000670.1:0-14675 GCA_038088675.1 Xanthoconium separans | reverse complement strand
TGTTCCTTGACTCTTTCCTAAGCCCACTTATATGTTCCTTTCTCACTGAGGGAACTAAGTCTCCGAGGGAGGGGGAGGTAATCCGGATGGTTTGTGGGTAACCTCCAGAGTTCGGGTAGACCAGACGATGGTGGTAGCGGATCAGAGGGATCCACGTTGGGTTCTGGGGAAGATGAGGGGGCTCGAAACGATATGGTGGGTTAGGCCTTCTGTTTGAGGAACAGGGCCTGATTAGTAATCTAGTTCTTTTGTTACGCTTACCGTGACAACTGGAGTTAACGCAGTTGTGGAGAGCAAGTAACAAGATGAGCAATGTTCTGTTTGATAGTCGTCGACTTAAGCGGAGCGAAGTCGACGATGTTGCACTCAACCCTTAGAACAGGGTCCTCTTGTGACGACACGAAGTCCTAGTTCTTCACAAAAGAGGGGGAGAAGCCTGAGCGAGAAGAAGGGAGCTTTGAGCGAGGAGAACTCCAGTAAACGCGGTATGAATTGCGTAGAACTAGATTGGGTTTCTACTATACAGGGCTCGAGTATTTATACAATGTGAGATCTGGCACAGACCATTGGATCTCATAGGAAAAGCAAGTGTTCCGCAGACCGGAACGATACGGACGAAGAGGAAACGGAAAGGGAACGGAGTCCCGCTGTCAGGAACAGCGGAAGGAACAGCGAGCGGGACGGAATGGGAGTCATACTCGGAGGAAGTCGCCGAGTGACAGTACAGCATCGTAGGGAATATTTGGAAGACATCGGATGGGGCTGTCCCATCGTGAGGAGAGAAATGAGTCCGAAAGATGACAAATGAAGAAATAAACGTAGCAATATGGAAAAACCGTAACAAAGCCTTACCCCTTGTACAAGTACTTTGAGAGTACTACCAGCATCATCGTCCACGTCCTGGACACCACTAAGAGTTACCATGCTCTCACTCATGGCCAACCACTGTTCTATCTAGACATGTTGATCATAGATGGTCTAGCAAGATTCTCCCTGAAGATGGACAGCAGCCTCCCCAGCCAACCACTGAGCATGTCCCTCTTCCCTTCATTATTACATTCCTTGCTGAGCACTGAAATATGACTTGTCATAACCCTTCCTGCAGCCATAATACAGCCATGCAGAACCCCTTGTCCATGTATGGCCTAGATATGTTTCTGATCATCTATTGATCCTATCGCTGATCCTCATCACCCCAGATTCTGATAGGGTCCCATTCTTGATCTCCCATCATTTATATGCTCAATGGACTCTATAGTCATATAGGGCACATTTCACCTTTTTGATCCTTTTGATCCCATTAATCCTCTTCCAATCTTCATGACAGTGGGAACCCTCTTTGATCCTTTCTTTCCTTCCTGATGTGGGAAGCCTATTTCATTCTTCTAGGATCACCCTTCACCCTGATGGTCTGTGCACCCTTAAGCTCTAGCATATATAGGGCTACACTTGTACTGTTGTATCCCTAAGCTAGTTCTACACCAGAATACCTGCTTGTATTCCTACTGCAACTCCTCATTGCCTCTTATTCACAATCCTATTCTCACTTGCTGGTGTACTGGTGACAGGATCCCTCTTGAGTCTCATCCACTCTTGATATTGCTGTCATTTCATGCCCCTTGTCTTTGGGCTCTTCAAGGCATTAGCTTGCACTTGTACCCTCAAGACTCCAAGGCTTCCCTTCAAGGGGAGGACAGTACTTCACAGGGCCAATTGGCTCACAGCCCACTAGGTTGTATCAGACTACTTCATCTCTCTCTATCCACAAATGGTTGTGACTAACTCTGTCAGAGCATGAGCTTGCAGTAAGTGTAACACCCATCCTAGTGCATGAATGATGGATTTATGACCAGTGTCAGCTTGTGTCATATATCATGTATAATGTAATGCACCCAGAGATGCTATCTCCCTCACATGGCTTCTCTTGCAAGACATACAAATACCATAGTGCATTGGTTTTCTCATCAAACTCTACCACAAATACCACATGAACAAGGGAAAGAAGTACAAGACCTTTGTTCCACAGTTGAGGAAAAATCCTTGTGCACCTTGACAATGTCGTTGAAGTGTTCATCCATCCCACACTTGAGCAGTCAGCCAATGAGATAAAATAATCAATTTCAACAAAAACCTATGCACAGAGCTAGTGATTGGACATCATGAACCCACTGTCAAAATTTCCACGACATCTATGTATGCTGTGAAAATTGAACAACTGGACACAATATTTTGATGAGTGGATAGCATGTTTTATCACATATTTTTGATAATGTGTTCCTTTGTAGATTAGGTTGAATATGAAAAATGCTTTGATCCAAAGTTTGAATGTTAAATACAACTACAACATTTTAACCATCCCCACTACCAACCTACCCAAACCATGGGAGATTGTCAGCAGCTATTATAGGTGTGAGTACAATTATGAATGGAGTACATATTTCTACTTTATTGTCATTACCCTTGTCTTACCCATACCATTTCCATATAGTTTGTTGATAGCTCACCAACATCTCAACCAAGCCTGAAATCAACCCAAGCACAATCCCACAAGAATTGTTAATTGCTAAGGTGACTGCTTTACAACAGTACAGACAAGGCCTCTAAATACTCTGTAGTAGGGCATAATTCATAAATGGCTATGTAGCATGGTGTGAGAGAGAAACATACATATCAGGTTAGAACATAGAGTAAGCATTATCATAGGGCATAGGGCAAAAGATAAAGGGAACAATGAAGTTAGCATAGTACATACAGTATGATAACATATGTGGACCAATGGAATGCACTTGTTACACTGTGGGAACTGCCAGTGTGTGCTTGCCTGGAGCAGTACAACCAGCCTGTCAGTGGAACAAAGTGGGTGCTCTTGGAGAGGCTACATGATTTCACAAAAAGTCAGGATGCATGGCTGTGATGAGTGCCATTGCAACTGCAGGCCCATCCCAGCCTTGCTCAAAATTATTGTCAGTCTGTTTCAGCCACGAAAACAGAGCACATGGTGTCCACACAGTATCGGGCTTTGCTGTCAACCCAACACATTACAGAGCAGCTCAGCCAAGGAGAGCAGACAATCATGGTCATGTACCAGAGCAAGAAGAGTGCCTCACACACTCAACACACCCTAGAGGAGAAAGACCAAGCTGCAAATAACATCTGGGTGAGATCTGACCTATGACATGGCTTGACTTGGAGCAGCTGGCTCAATTGGTGACCACAGCCTGATGCAGTGCTCAAGGTACTTGGAATCAGCAACAATCTCAACCCAGCACCACACAAGTGTGCATGCACAAGCACACTCCCAGTAATGGAACCTCCCCCATGTCATCCAACCACACCACATGCACCACCCATCATTGACATGATCACACAGGCCACCTGCTGGCCAGAATCAAAGGGCCTCAACCAGCTGTTCCACAAGTGGGACGAGTCAGCTCTTCTCTGTGTCAAGGGCTGCAACATCCCAATCAAGTACTGGCCAAGTTCTACAAGAAGTCAAGGGGCATCAAAGAGAATGCCTTGAACACACTCTGCATGAAGCAGGACAACTGGAAGGTATGCTGTTCACCCACAATCCCTCATAGTAGTCAACAACACTCATGCAGCACTGCACACATGATGCAGTTTGTTGTCACAGAATGCCATGCCTGTTACACTTACTGTAACAACTGGAGTTAACACAGTTGTGGAGGATGAGATAGAACAATAGTAGGATGCCTGTTTGATAGGTCGATGACTTAAGCAAAGCAAAGTCGACAATGTCACACTCAACCCTTATAAATAGAGGGGTCATCTTGTGATGATGCAAAGTCCTAGTTCTTTGCAGAAGAGAGAGAAGAGACACAAGTGAGAAGGCAGAGTCTTCAAGCTTATGGAACACCAGTTAACACAATATAATTGCATAGAACTAGCTTAAGGTTACAAGTATAATGCTTGGATTATTCATATGATGAAGAATGGAGCACAGACCATTGGGTTATAAAGGAAAGTAAGTGATCTGCTAGCAGAACAGAAAGGATTGGAAAATGATTAGGAAGGAATTGGAAAAGTGTTGGAAGAAAAGAGTCTGTGCTGTCCAGAAGAGTGGGACAGTGTAATGATCACATCTAAATGAGCAGTAGCTCCATTCCACAATATTCTTTTGTCTTCTGTCAACCAAACCCTTTCAGCTGATTGTCCACTCATTACATGTTTTATCACCACCTCTCCTTACTACACTCATTTCATCTCAACAGGTACTAACATGCCAAGTGCCCTCTACCCATTACCCTTTGCCTTGTAGCCCCTCTCACCCATACTATTTAAACCCTACATATCATTAGTCTCAAATAGAGGATTTTACCCAGTCTGTTCATTTGACTCTATTGTGATGCTTCACTAGTTCTGACTAGTAATCATTACATCTTTTTTGACTCTACCAATAATCTCTATCCACTCTTACTCATATTAACAACACTCTCCATTACTCCTTCTCCCTCACTACTGCTCCACAACCTGGTTTGGCCCACCATGGTTTACAGCAAGAACAACAGATAGGAACCAAAAAACAAATAACAAAATGTCCTGATATACCCTTCAAAGCACAACATTGCACCAATGAGCAAACAGTGAGTCATCCCTACCGACCTTATCTCCAGTATCCAATCTCAACCTAGCCAGTCTTGAGACAGAAGCCTCTGTTAGTGGTGATGCATACATCTTGTGTGGTTCTGTCGCTGCGAGGAAAATCAGCAGCAAGGCTGCTATCAAGCACCCCAGCGCCATTGAAAAATCGGCACCCCATGCAATGCCAGAAGGACTGCATGAGGGTGACCAAAGCTTGGCAGCCATTAGACCAACCAAGTCAGTCACTCCAAACCTCAATGAGGAGGTAGGATGGACAACTGTCACTCGTAAGAAAAAACAAGTTGACCCTGGACAAACCCAGCAGATGGGTGATCAAGATCTTGACCAAGTTATTCAGCAAGGCGAGCTGAACTTGACCGTGTCACGAAATTGTCTATGGCATGTTTATTTTTCTTTGATTTCTTCCTCATTTGAACTTGTCTACTCCTCACAATGGGACAGATCCCATCTGATGTCTTCCAACTCTTCACCTATGACAATGTATTGTCACTCAACAACTTATTCCGAGTACAATGACCCGTTCCATTCCGCTCGATGACTGTTCTGCTCTTCTGGACAGTAGAACTTCTTTTCCTTCTGATCTTCTTTCGTTCCCCTTTGTTCTGCTAGTGGAACACTTGTTACTCCTGTCAGACCTGATGGTCCGAGCTTATTCTCTTGTTGTATAAATAGCCAAGCTTTGTATCAGTAACAGTAATCTAGTTCTATGCAATTCTACCACATTAACTGGTATTCCACAAGCTCAAAGTCTCTCATCTTCTTGCTCGTGTTCCCATGCAAAGAACTAGGACTTTGCGTTGTCACAAAAGGACTCCCCCATAGAAAGAGCAAAACTCATGAGAGAGGGAAAATGCTTCATATGCAAGAAGTTGGGCTGCTCCACTAGGAACCATAGGGATAACCAAAAAGGATCTGGAACCTGGAGGTCCAGACCTCATCCAAACGGAAAATGTCCACAAATTCAAAACCAGGTTGTTGAGGACAAATCCACAGAGAAGCAGGAAAAGAATGAGGCAATCAGAATGATAGAATAGCTGGTCACAAAAGTACATGGAGTCAGGGAAATGGCCGAATCTCTCCAAGAAATCTATTTGGAAGATCCTCCGAACTACCAAACCAAGGACACCCCAATGGAAGCAATCAATCAGACCTGGACTGTGCTGAAAGGAGGCACCAAACTTTCTGAGGAAAGGGTAAAGCAAAGGCTCAAGAATTTTTAAACAGGCACCGAGGACCGACTACTCAAACACCTAGAACAGACCCCATTGTAACTACTATAGAAGAAAAGTCAATTTTAATTCCTCTACAAGTATCTGCAATGGGGGGAGTTCATGTTGGACAAACCACTGCCTTGATCAACTGCAGAGCAACCTCTTGCTTCATGGATGAATCCTATGCTCAAAGAAACAGATTCCCTTTCTTCCAACTCATCAAACCCTGAGAAGCATACAATGCAGATGGAACCATTGATCACTCAAGTCACCATCTACATCCAGGGAATCCCGAAAATCAAGATTTCTTCATCGTACGATATGGGAAACAAAACATGATCTTAGGAATGACCTGGCTATCTGAAGTAAACCCTCTTATCAATTGGGCCTCAGGAACCATAGAGATAAACAGTGATACAAATCTCCCTTCCCAACGGCAACCCATACACCAAAGATACCTCCTAAAAGCCATGGAGTTAGACATGGATGATAGGATCAAACATTGCATGTACAAAAGGAAAGGAATGGGGGAGTATCTCCCAAAGAAGGAATGGATATGTTGAACCACCCTCTTGACTCAACTGGCCCAGGAAGCTGGGACAAAGAAAACCGAGCTTCTCAAAGAATATGAATGATATAAGAAAGTCTTTGAGGAACCGTCTAACAAGTTGTCCCCCAGGAGAGCCTTTGATCACAAGATCAAACTCACCAAAGACTTTATACCCAAGAGAGGGAAAGCTTATCAGCTAAACCCTGTGGAATAGGAGGCCTGTAAAAAATTCATCAATGAATACCTCGGGAAAAATTGAACTATCCAAATCTCCACAAGCATCCCCCTTCTTCTTTGTCCAAAAGAAAGATGGGAAACTCCAACCCTGCCAGGACTATTGATATCTTAACTCCCAGACCATCAAAAATGCCTACCCTCTACCTCTCATCGGTGATTTAATCAATAAACTAAATGAGTCAGAACTTTTCACCAATGGACATATGATGGGGATACAACAACATTCAGATCAATCCAGCAGACAAATGGAATGCAGCCTTTATCACTCCTTACAGTCTCTATCAACCAACTGTAATATTCTTTGGGATGTGCAACTCCCCTGCTACATTCCAAGTCTACATGAATGACACCTTTGCTAACATGATTACCGAAGGATGGTTAGAGTCATCTATATGGACGATCTACTCATCCACTCAAAGAATGACCCAAAGTTGCACGAAGAGTGAACCAGAAGAGTGCTTGCCTGCATGGAGGAACAGAAATTATTCCTCAAACTAGAAAAATGTACTTTCACTGCCAAGGAAGTGGAATACCTTGGAATGATAGTAGGGAATGGAATGGTACACATGGATAAAACCAAGGTCAATGCTATCCACAACTGGAAATCCCCCCAATTGGTAACAGCAGTACAATCCTTCTTAGGATTCTGCAACTTCTACTGAAAATTCATCCCAGGATTCTCCAACATCGCTTGACCACTCAATGACCTAACCCAACAATCCACAAAATGGGAGTGGACTCCCAATCACCAAAAGGTGTTTGAGTAGTTGAGAGACACCTTTCTATGTCGACCCATCCTCACCATGCCTGATACTTCCAAGCCGTTCACCCTCATGATGGACGCTTCTCTCATAGCGACTGGAGTGGTACTAATGCAAAAAGATGCCAATGGAGATCTCCTCCCATGTTCCTATCTCTCAAAAACCCTCTCTGAAGTGGAGTGTAATTACAACATCTATAACAGGGAACTTCTTGCCATCATCCACACCTTGGAAGAATGGAGACATCACCTCACTGGGACAGAGCACATGGTTACCATCCTAACAGACCACAAAATCTTGACCTTTTTCTGCCAACCTCAGAACTTATCCCAATGACACACCAGGTGGCAACTTTTCCTCCAGGAATATTGTTACACTTACTGTGACAACTGGAGTTAATGCAGTTGTGGAGGAAGAGTTAGAACGATAGTTAGAAGCCTATTTGATAACCGAGGACTTAAGCAGAGTGAAGTCATCGGTGTCATACTCAACCCTTATGAATAGTGGGGTCCTCTTGTAACGATGCAAAGTCCCAGTTCTTCGCAGAAGAAGGAAAGAGAGACACTAGTGAGAAGGGAACAACTTTGAGCTGGTGGAACTCCAGCTAACGTGGTATGAATTGCATAGAACTAGATTACTGTTACAAGTACAAGGCTTGACCTATTTATATGATGAGAGAACTAGCACAGACCATCAGGTCTAGTAGGAATAGCAAGTGTTCCACTGGCAGAACAAAAAGGAAGGCGAGGTATCGGAAGGAAAAGAGGTTCTGCCATCCAGAAGAGCAGAACTGTCAGCAAGCAGAATATAACAGGTTGTCATACTCAGGATAAGTTGCCAAGTGACAGTACATTGTCATAAGTGATGAATCAGAAGACATTGGATGGGATCGGTCCCATCGTGAGGAGTAGACAAGTCCAAAAAGGAGAGAGAAATAAAGGAAACAAATGCGCCATAGATATTTCCATAATAAATATAACCTTGCTTTTAAACATTGTCCAGGGTCCCAAATGGGCCCAGTGGATGCATTGTTGCAACCCAAGAGAATAGCAACTACGTCCAACAATACGGAAAAAGTCCTGCTACCTGAACAATTGTTCATCTGAATGATTGATGCCAAACTCCACTCCAAACTCCTTACTTCCACCCCATCAGACCCCCTTGTCCTGGAATGGCTGAAACTTCTCAGCGTGGACCATGATAACATCCTACTCACCCATTTCAATAGCCCAGCAGACTGGGCCCACACCAAGGGCATGCTCTATTACAAAGGATGCGCATACATTCCAAATGTTCTCCTCTGATGCCGCCTGGTGGACAAATGCCATACTCTCCCTCTCAGCAGGCATAATGGTTACTTCCATACCATTGCCACTTTGGAAAAAGACTACTGGTGGCCTGGAATGACAACCTTCATATGCCACTACATCTCCGGTTGCACCACCTGCCAAGCCAGTAAGGTTCAGTCAGACCCACCCGACCATTCCCACTCTCTCTCCTATCACCTCCACTGCCACCCAACCATTCCAACAGGTGTCCGTTGATCTCATCACCAGACTCCCACCCAGCAATGGATTTGACTCTGTCATGATCGTGGTCAACCATCGGCTTAGTAAGGGGGTGATTTTCAAACCTTGTACCAAAAATGTCAATGCTGCTGGAATTGCCAGACTCTTTTTCTCCTCAGTCTTCAAATGTTTCAGATTACATGACAAAGTAATCTCCGACCGGGGCCCCCAATTCGCCTCTGCCTTTGCCATAGAGCTGGCAAGACTCCTCCAATATGATGTAGTGCTCTCCACTGTGTATCATCCTCAGACAGACAGGGAAACGGAAAGAGTCAATCAGGAACTGGAAACCTATCTGTGGATCTTCTGCAATGGGGTCCTGCAGAAATGGGTGGATCTTCTTACTACTGCCAAATACCACCATAACTCCACACGACATTCTGTCACTAAACAGACTCCATTCTTCTTAATGATGGGATACAAACCCTGCTCTTATCCTCCCCTCAGGAAAACATTCTTACCTGCCCTGGAACAGCAGATAAATTCCCTAGAAAAAGCCTGAGAGGAAGCTATTGCTGCACATGACAAAGCTAGGCAGTATATGGCAGGATGAATCACATCCAAATTCTCCCCCTGAAAAACGGGACAAAAAGTCTGGCTGGATTCCCGAAGTCTCAGATTGAAATACCCTATCTGAAAACTTGCCCCTCAAAGAGAGAGACCCTTCGAGATTATCAAGTAGTCTCACCCATTTCCTACTGCCTCAAACTCCCCGCAGCATGGAAGATTCACGATGTGTTCCATGCTTCCCTCCTATTCTTGTATAAAGAAACTGAGGAACACAGAGCGAACCTCTTTCCAGAACCACTGGACATACATAGTAGAAGGGGAAGAAGAATGGGAAGTTGAAAACATCTTGGCACACCAAGGATCGCCTGCGTGATGATTGTATCTGATCAAATGGAAGGGCTACTCCTCAGCAGAAAACACTTTGGAATCCACACAGAAACTGCAGCATTCCACAGAACTCATTTAGGAATACTGGGACTGATTGGGAAATAGGAGATACATAACCACTTGGAAGAAATACTAGGGAAAGCTATAAGATGCACCATCTGGTGGCAGGCTTTCCCTATCCTCATCCTCCATCCTCAAAACATGTACTCTACTGTCAATGACCTCCCGATCAACACGCCCTTTCACCTACACCGCTTCCTGTTACACTTACTGCAAGCCGATGCCCTAGCGAAGTTAGTCACAACCGTTCGTGAGAGAGAAGATGAAGTGAGCAGTAATACAACCTAGTGTACTGTGAGCCAACCAGCCCAGCCGAGTACTGTCCTATGCATAGAGGAGGTCAAGCATGGATTGTGCGAGACCGACAAGGAGTCTTGAGGGTCCAAGCACAAGCTAATGCCTTGAAGGGCTGGAAGATGAAGAGGCGTGAAATTGAAGCAATATCGAGAGTGGACAAGACTCAAGAGGGATCCTTCTACCAGTACACCAGTTGAGTGAGAATAGGATTGTGAGTATGAGGGCACCAAAGTGCAGTAGGAATACAGGCAGGTATTCAGGCGTAAAACTAGCTTAGAGGAACAAGTGTACCTCTATATATACATATCCTGAATGGTACATGGACCATCAGAGTAAAAGGTGATCCATGAAGGATCAAACAGGCTTCCCACAATGGAAAGGAATGGAAGGATCAAAGAGGAATCCCGCTGTCGTGAAGATCGGAATAGGACCAATGGGATCAAAGAGGATCAAAGGATGAAACATGCCCTATATGGCTATAGAGTCCATTGGGTGTACATGTGATGGGAGATCAAGAACAGGATCCCATCAGGAACTAAGAAAGGATCAAATGGAGATCTGCTGTCTCGGGACGATGAGGATCAGCATAAGAATCAACAGATGATCAAGGATGCATCTAGTGCTGTATGCGGGCAAGGGGTTCTGCTCAGCTGTACAGTGGCTGAGCATCAGCCCAGGTCATGAAGAGTCATACTCCTGCAACCAGTGAGGAGTGGGATAATGAGGAGAAGATGGGATGCTCTGTGGTTGGCTAGGAGAGCAGGTATCCTTCTTCAGGAATAGTCTTGCTAGATCATCTATGACCGTGATGTCTAGGAGAACAAGGGTTGGCCATAGGCAAGAGTATGGCAACTCCTGGTGGTGACCTATGATGAGGACAATGATGGTAATACTCCCTGAGTACTGGTATTCATGGTGAGGCTTCTACCAGAGTTTAGAGGTAATGGTGTCCCTGTCCGTCAAGGAAAGGTGAAGAAAAAGAATGAATTGGTCTGGTCAACAACCTATATCTTCACTAGCTTGTCCTGCTAATGAGTCGATCTCCTGAGGGAAGAAGGGTGAAGTGGGCTGTGGGGGTATGAGGGGGAGGTTCTGGGGTTTTCTTCGACAATCTGGGGGTTAACTCCAGGGTTGGGTCTAAGACCTGGAGGTGCAAAATGGTGGCAATTGGACACCGGGGGTGAGAGGCTGATTGGCTGAACAACCAGTGGCAAGGTGAGGCAGACAAGGAGAGATATGATCCCATCTCTTCTGACATGTTGCAATAAGTCCAATTTATACTCCTGGAGTGTGGAGTTGGCTATTGTGAACTCAGGTCCTCCAGATTGCTGGAGGGACTGTTGGTGGAACATCACTGATGCTCCAAGCAGGCGCAGAGTGGTGTATGTGGGGAAGGGTATGCTGCCTTCCTGTTCGCCTTCTGAGTGAAGGGAACTGGTGACTTCTGGGTTGGTGAGGAGGAGAGCGACGACAAGGTGTCACACGCTGGGGATAAGTTAGTACAGCTTGAGAGGTTCTTCCAAAGAGAAGATGTTTGCGAGGGCTTCCATGGTGATGGAGGAAAGTAGTCAAGAACAGTGAGCTACTTTATACCTTTCACTAGTCTTTTGTTTGTAAGCTGTTACTAGGGGGGATGCCTTTGATCTGAAGGCATTCCATCTCCTGATAGAGTCTGATGACCCCTTGATGAAGTCCAAGTGGATCCGATTACACCCATGCAGGGATCCGAGGGTGTCCTGATTGATGTAAGGGATTCTGCATCCCTTCTGTGATAAGAGTGGTTTCGATGATGGTCTTATTCTGCAGATGCCATCAGGAAAGATAACCATTCCTTTCTGAGAGTGTTCTGAGGATGTCCTAAAAGTTGAGCCTTTCTCCATGCTGATGGGTTGCTAGTCCATCATCATAGGTGGTGGATGATCAGTAAACCAAATAGCTTCCTAGCTTGCTAACAGGTTGCTAATCTGTAGTCCTAGTTGAGACACCTTAACCCTGCTAGAGGTGCGTTACTTCTCCATTGTAGGGCCATGCAGTTTATCGACATGCCAGTCATAGATGCAGTTTTACAACGTGCCGGTCATCAAGGTCCAGAAATCTATGCAGAGGCATGTACGTGGCATGTGTAGTGGCAACAGTTGCAGGTGCAGATGCAGTCAGAGGGTGCAAACATCCAACAGTTGCATGGGGAACGTTTGGAGATGGGAGGTGGAGAAGGTGGTCAAGAAGGGTCGGGAATCCACCTTAGAGTATTGTTATTGACTTGTTTGAAGGCCTCCTGGAACTGTTTGTTCCAGGTGTTGGAAAATGGGGACATCTTGTCATATCTGAGGTCCCATACATGTGCTGTGGCAGTGAGCATTGGTATGCCAAAGGGGGGAGCATAGTCAAGATAGAAGTGAACTTCGTTGGTGTTGGAGGCAAGGAGGAGGACTTCCGGGTACTGCATGGTTGGTTAGAGATTCATCTGTAGAAAATCTTTCCTTATATGCCAGTCCGGAGTTCCGTAGGGCTTCCAAAGGTGCTTCCTGATCCTTGGTCGGGTGATTCAGGGGTTTTCTGTGGGTGAACTAGAGGAAATGATACTCCCTGGTCGAGATTAAGGCTCCCTAGCCTTAAATACTACTGTTGGTGCTTTTAGGGACTTCCCAGGTCAGTTGGGTCAGGTCAGGTAGGAAGAGTGGGACTGGTGGCAAGGTCATCTGTGTGTCCTGGAAGGAGAGGCACAATTCACATCAGCCATGGGCAGGAGAGGTGCAATCAACTGTGATCCATGTCAGCCATGGGCAGGAGAGGTGCAATCCACATCGGCCAAGAGGTGTAATGCCTCCCACATCTGTCTTTCTAATAAATCCTAAGTTTTACATCATTCATTTATGCTGGATGTTCCAAATTCCCTAGGTTGGAATTGGAGGGCAGTGGCTAATTTTAATGTCTTTCCATGCATGGACGTTTTCCTATCAGAGCTGAGTGGTGGCTGTCTCCCAGTCTGTTCCAAGGGAAGGGTAAATATGTGAAAGGTGTACCTTCACAGTGATAGCCTAGTCCAATCTTTGTTATTGGTCTCTGGTGAACATGAGTGTCTGTGGGAAAATCCTTGTGTGCCTTGGCTTCAACCATCCAGTTTAAACTCGTGGCAGAGGGGCACTATGCGCCTTGGTCTAGGCATTCCAGTTTATCCTCATGGCAGAGTGGTGACTTACATGGTCAGAAGAGTTATGGTGGGTCTTCCAAAGTGTTCCAGCTGTTCTGGATGGCAATGGCTAAGTTTTCTGCCTTTCCGTGCATGGGTGATCTCCAGTTCTTTTGTTGGTGGGATCTGGAGCCATTGGGTGAACATGCTGGTTCCGCAGGTAGGGGTTCCAGGTGGAAGTGATGGTCTTCCAGCATAGGCTAAGTTTAGAGTCGTTCCTAGCATGGACTCCTGTGAAGAAAAACTCCCAGTCTTCTTCACCCAATGCAGTTTAGTGTCATGCTGGACACCACTAGTTTTACATCATTGCAGACACCTAGTAGTTTAGCCTCATTTCAGAGGTCGGTAGTTTAGTGTCTTTTTGGACATCCCACTCTCCTAATGATGCTGATAGTAGTAGAGCCATGCTGATCTCCCCCATGCAAGGTGGAGGGTGGAGGCCTTCCCCAGAAGGATGGTAGTAGGTGGGTCTGAGGAAGTGGTGGCAGCCTTCCAAATGAGAGCCTTCAAGGTGCTAGTCTCAGTTCTAAGGGAGGTGGGGCTATCCTCCTGTCCCAGCCTGGTGTTCTCCCAGTGGGCCTTGGCAGCGAGCACTTGTTGCCCAACAGTCCCTTCCTCCTCTCCTAAGGTATGTAATGGGCTTTTGAGGCCCCGCCTTCTTGTTGTGTTGCTGATGGCAACAAGTCTTCTTCAGTCTCCCCAAAGTGATGGCAAAAAGTTGTTCTTTTTTTGGAGTGGTGTTCTCAACAATGGAGCAGAGGTGTTCTGATGGGGTGACTGGCACCTTTTGAGAGGGCACAATCTGTGTGGGAGAGTGTCATATCCCAGAAAACCTCTAAGTCCAACCCCGAACCCCAAAGCCTCAAACTCCGTTGCCCCACACCAAACCCCGTCTCAGTCACTTCGGACTTTCATTACTCCGCTCGGAGTTTACCTTACTTTAGTATAAACTCTTCTTAACTTCGCTCTTCTTCTTTCGTACTAGTATACATTTAGTTCTCGTAACTAACCTGTGTCCCGCCTATCATTGCACTGCACCGACAAAGTGCAACCCCGAGCACAGCTCCGGCTTTTCGATTACCGTACATTCTTGACTTCGCATACTTACTAAGATCCTTTGTCATAACCCCGAACGTATTCTATTCAGTTCTCCGAGTATTTAGACCTCCGTACTCTGTACCTTCGGACTTCAGTTCGAATATCAACTTAGTTCATTCAACAACTCCGCTTGAGTCTCTGACTCTCCTCTGACCTCGCTACTCGACTTCGTTGCTTGCAACG